>KN832910.1:0-69031 GCA_000827325.1 Oidiodendron maius Zn
TATAATAAAATTGAACAAAGATCAGTTCTAGTTCTATAGCTTATTATAGATATTTTAACCTAATAGGATTTAATAGAGCTTATAATGATTTATACTCTCTACCTTTACTATATAATTGATTAGTATATAAAGTCATTTGAATATATAACTCTATTTGCCTTATCTAGGTCTAAATAGAAGAAGATTAAATACTTAATTAATATTATATAGCCCTTTAACTTCCTTACTATAAATATTAAAAGAACTAAGAGTATTACTCTCCCTTATATATTATTAATATATAATCTTCTCTTTAAGTAGCTTACTAAATCTTGATAATAGTTTAAAACAAAGCTTATAACTTCTCTATAGATAAAGGAGTTAATAGCTAGTATTAATATAGCTAAAGTAAAACTTGATAAGTATTATTATAAAGTTTATACTAATCTTAGAAGTCTCTATAGGATTAGGGTATTACTAAACCCTAAACTAAAAGCAGAGAGTTTTAATTAGGATTACTACTAGCTTGATTATAATATAAAAGTATAGGATATTAAGTTTAAACAACAATTATAAAGTCTCTATTCTAGAGACTATATATACTAAGACTAATAGAATACTGATTAACTATAAGTACTTCAATATTAGAACAAAGACCCCTTTATAGTATTATTAGATATTAATTAGCTTAGTTATAATATACTAGCAGATAATTCAGAAACAATCAATATAGAAGAAGTATTAGAATAGCTTATAATAAGTAAGTTTTTATAGTAATATTTATAGTAACCTACTATTAGTATATACTAATATAAAATATAGGACCAGATAATAGACTACTATTTAAAGTATAGAAATCTCTTAAACACTAACTTCTAGGCTTTACTACTATAGCTCAAGACTTACTAGCTATTCTAATAGCTAGTATTAGGATTGAATATATATTTAATTATATATATAATATATACTATTATCAATATAGCCAATTAAAACCCGATACTATTCAAGCGTTAATACTTCTTTATTGCTATTAGTAATCAATTTTATATATAGATAAGCTTTAAAGTACTCTTAGTCTAACTATTAATATTAATACTATAACAAATAAGGAAATAGAAGCTGAAATAAAAGAGTATAAGAGGGAATATCAACTTAAAGCAGCTAAAATTGATAAATAGAATCAAGATCAATTTATAAGCGATACTAAAGAGAATATTTTACTCTAGACTTATAAGATTGAATTATAGAAGGAATTCTAGGTTAGGGCTAGGCAACAAGGCTCTAATCAAGGGACTATAGGTATATATAATCTTAATTTACTCTCTAGTCTATAAGAGAGTAATAGAAGAAGGTAGAGAGAAGAGTTTAATAGGATAAATTAGAATGTTTCTAGCTTTAAAGAGCCTGAAATACCTTTAATTCATTAATTACTAGATAGAGAGAGTTCTATAGATAGTACTTATTAATCTTTTAGGGATTCTAATAGCTTATCCTAAAGAAAACAGTAGTGAATATAGTTAGATTCTCTAATAAAACTATAATTTCTCTATTATAATAAAGTATAGTAATATTTATAGTAATACTTATTTAACATTAATACCTATACTTAACTCTAAGTAGGGTATAAATCTACTATTCTTATAAATATACTTGCTTTAGTATCATTACTAATATAATTAACTCTAGCTATACTAATCCTAATTAAGGGTAGATATCTAGTAGGTACCTACTCTAAAAGGACCTAACCTGACCTAACCTAGTAGATACCTATATAAAGGAGGACCTACCTAATAGATTAGGTACCTAAGAAACCTACTAGGTACCTGACCTAAAGTATATAGCCTACCTGGAACTAATAACTAGATCTAAATCCTAGTATATAGTTCAATATAAGCTAAAGTATAAGGACCCTCCTTAGTTCTCTAGAAAGAAAGATAGAACTATTAAGTATTAAGCCTAGAAGGAGTAAGTTATAGATAAACTCTAAATTGATAGCTCTTAATTTGATAGCAATTAGGAGATCTAGTTGTTTATCTTTGACTATATAGAGAGAGAGGCTTAGCAGTACTTATACCCTTGATATACTAGTAATATAGAGAACAATAACCCTTACCTTGATTATACTAAGATACTAATAGCTCTTAATAATATCTATTATAACTAATACTATAAAGAAGACTCCTATATTAAATATAAAGAACTGAAAATAAAGGACAAGGAGTTTTTCCAGGACTTTAAGATACAATTCCTCCAGCTAGCTAATAAAGGCTGGATCCTAGAGGCAGACCGTTTTAATAACTTATACAAGAAGGTTACAGCTTCTCTTTAGTTATATATCCTGGCTATCAAGTATAACCTAGACAGCAACTTCTAGAAGCTCTGTAATTGTTTAGGCTATATTAATACTAATCTATAACGCTTTAACAGCCGGATTATAAAGGACTAAGAGACTAAAGCTACTATATAGCTACCTCCTGCCTATCTAGCTGTTAGGTATCTTCAACTCCTAAAGCTACTCAGTCAAGTAGGTAGTATACTACTACCAGCCCTAGGCTAGCTACCTTAGCCTAAGCTAATCAACCCCTAGCTAGTTATATCACTGTTCCAGCTATACTAATAGACCAGGTACTTTAATTACAGGGGGATCAGCTATCTATATATAGACTATAAGCTACTGGACCAAGCAGCTAATATCAAGGATATTAAGAATAATAAAGCTAGAGATCTAGGAGTCTATAAGAACGCTATTTATAGGGATAGAGTCGCTAATATAGACCCAGGAAAAGAGGAGGCCTAGACAAAGACTCTAGTCTAGGCTCTCTAGAGATTAATTTATAGGGAATTGACTTAAGAAGTCTTATAGAAGGATAGCACTTTACTATAGTCTATATACTATCAACTAATAGAACTAGTATTGCCTTATATACCCTTATTAACTCTAGAGCAAATAGATTTGTATTTATTAATATATTCTTTATAATCGATCTAGCTAGGTCCTTTAATATTAAAACCGCTTGATTATCTAGCTCTATCCAGGTTAAAGGATATAATAGCCAGCCAGGGAGGCTAGTTACCTATTATATATAGCTATACCTGACTATTAACTAGTATTACTAGTATAATATACCCCTCTTAATATTAGACCTAGAAAGCTACAATATAATAATTGGATAGAAATAGCTAGCCTATTTTGATATCTTACTAGATTACTAGCAATACTGCTTAGTCTAGCCAGCTAAGTTACTACCTAGCTACTTGGTAGCTAAGGAAATCCAGTAGAACTGCTAGGATCTAATCCTAGCTCTAAAGGCTCTTAGCTACTAAGAAGATATAGATTATAGAGACTAGGCCTTTGCTGCTATAGATTAGGGAAGCAACTTAGACTATAAGAGTATAGAGATTGCCTTGATTTCCTCTAGCAGCTAGGTTAAATTAACCCCTTAACTAAAGCTAAAGCAGAAGCTTTAATCTAAGGTCTTCTTTAAGCTAGAGCTCTAGGATTACCTATAGAAGATAAATAATAACCTTTTGGACTAATAGTAAACCCCTGATCTCCCTTACTAAAAGAAGCCCTACTAGCCTATTAAGGCTAAGAGGCCCTACTAGATAGATATTAATACTATCTTAGTAAACGGTTTTTGTTTATATCTATACTAAAAGAATAGTAAGCTCTTTTTAACTAGCTTATATAAGATTAACTGATTAATCCAAGATTAGAAGGATTAAAGCCTTATAGATAGCAGTAGCTAGACTACTAACCTCTATTAAATTAGCTAGTCAGAGCCTACTATACTATAAGAACTACTACTACTAGCAGCTTATAAGGAGTTCTAGGATATTTTTTCTAAAGAAGTATTAGATATATTGCCTCCTAACTAGCTCTATAATTATAGGATTGATCTAATAGAGCCTAATAATCTAGGTTTTAGACTACTATACTATATAACTATAAAGGAACTAGAGGAGGTCAAGTACTACCTTATCAAGAACCTTTATAAAGGTTTTATAGAGCCTAGTTAGGCCCCCTTTACTATACTGATCCTCTTTATCTATAAGGCTAATAGATATCTATATCTTTATATTGATTTCTAGAACTTGAACCAGATAACCTATAAGGATTAGTATCCCCTCCTATTAATTAATAAGTTATTAAGCTGGATTAGCTATACTAGGCTCTATATTAAGCTAGATATCTACTAGGCTTTTAATTAGATCCAGATAGACCCTAAGTTTAAGGAGTTAACTACCTTCTAGACTTATTATAGCTTATATAAATATAAGGTCCTCCCTTTTAGCCTTATTAATAGACTAGCAATATATTAGTAGTATATAAATAATATCCTGTTTGATTACCTGGACGATTTCTATACTGCTTATCTAGACAATATCCTTATTTATTCTAAAAATAAGTTAGACTATAAAGAGTATATTAAGAAGGTCTTATAGTAGCTAAGGGATATAGGCTTATAGGCTAATCTAAAGAAGTATAAATTCAGAGTCAAGTATACTAAATACCTAGACTTTATTATTACTATAGATAGTATTGAGATTAACCTAGAAAAGGTCTTTATAGTAGTCAACTAGACTGCTTCTACTACTATAAAGGGAATCTAATCGTTTCTAAGCTTCTACAACTTTTATAGATACTTTATCTAGGACTATAGAAAGATTACTAAGCCCCTAATCTAACTTATAAAGACTAATATTCTATTTGTATTTAATAAGTAGTACTAGAAGGCTTTTGAGGAGCTAAAGCTATAGCTTACAGCTATACTAATACTATACTATTATAGCCTTGAATATAAGTCAATAATCGAAACAGATATATCAGATAGAGTAATCGCTAGTATCCTATTATAGCTCTACTCTAATAAGGAATAGTATCTAGTTGTCTATTTCTTAAAGACTATAGTATCTACCAAATATAACTACAAGATATATAATAAGGAAATACTAGCTATAGTTAGATCACTAGCCAAGTAGTATCTAGAGCTCTAGAGGACTATAAAACAGATCAAAATCTATACTAACTATAAGGCCCTAGAGTACTTTATATCAATAAAGCAGCTAACTAGCTGTTAGGCTTGCTAGGCTAAAGCACTAGCTGAATACTATTTTGTTATATCCTATAGGCCTAGTAAACAGAACCAGAAAGCGGATACACTTACCTGGAAAGATATTAAGGTTACTGCTTAAGATAGAATCAAGACCTAATATCAGATCTATACCTTCCTATCCTAGGACTAGGTAGATCCTAGAGTTCTTTAGGACTTAGGTATTAAGATATCAGCAATTGATCTACTACCTATCAAAGAAGAAGACCCTTTTAATAAGTCTGATAACCTAGTTGACTAGATACTTCAGGCTAATAAGGATATAGAGTCCCTAGAAGCCCTCTATATATAGGCCAAGTCAGCTACTCTAGGCGAATATACTATCAAGGATAGACTATTACTATATATAGATCGATTAGTTATCCCTACTACCCTAGATAACCTCTATATAGAGCTAATCTAAGAAGCTTATAATCAGATATCGACTGCTTATCTAGGTAGAGACAAGACTTACTAGCTCTTGTAGCTATACTACTACTAGCCAGGTATATAGTTGGATATTAAGCGGTATATATATAACTGCTATACCTATTATAGATCCTATATATCTAGGGATAAGACCCCTAGCTTGCTATACCCTTTACTAATACTAGATAAGCCTTAGAGGGATATATCAGTAGACTTTAAGAGTTTCCTGCTAGATAAGAAGGGGTTTAATACTATACTAGTTATAGTTGACTGGCTTACCAAGCAGGCAATATCTATCCCTTACTTCAAGACTATAAACGCTAAGGACTTAGCCTGGCTGTTTATCTAATATATCTACCGATACTATAGAGCCCCTAACTTGATAGTCTTAGACTAAGGTCTCTAGTTTATATCAGAGTTTTAGACTGCCTTTTGCTATATATTAGGGATCAAGTATAAGCTATTGACCGCTAATCACCTGCAGACAGATAGCCAAACTGAGATTATTAACCAATATAATGATTTATATCTATACCTTTTTGTAAGCTACTACTAGAACGACTAGTTAGACTACCTGCTAATAATCGATTATACTTAATTGACCCTATCCTATAGCAGTTTTGGTAGCTTATCTCTATACAAGGTCCAGAACAGCTATCCACCCTGAACCTCCTTTGACTAGACCCTGCTACAGCTAGTACTAGCTAATGCTATACTATAGCTTAGCCGGGAATACACTAAGGATATTGCTACCTGTATAGAAGAGGCCCTTAATAAGGGTAAAGAAGCCATTAAGAAGGCTTAGTATAAGAAAGAGTGTAATATCAACCTATACCAATAGGTCCCTAACTTCGATATAGGGGATAAAGTCTAGATTACCTAAAAAGGCTGGTATATACTACAACCTAGCAAGAAGCTAGACAACCAGAATAAGGGCCCTTTCAAGATCTTAAGGAAGGTGGGCCACTCTTACTAACTGAAGCTGCTGGACTCTATCAAGGTATATAATGTTTTCTATATAGACTGGCTATACAAGGTAGCAGATGATCCTTTACCAGAGCAATATAACCTAGAGCCAGGGCCTGTATATATCACAGATAATGCTGAGTATAAAGTGGATAAGATACTAGCTGCTAAGCTCTTGCAGGGCAAGCTGCTATACCGGGCTACCTGGATCGGCTATAATAAAGACCTCAACTTCTACCTGGCCTCAGATTTCAAATATTCCCTATATAAACTATACGATTTCCATACCGAATATCTACAGCAGCCAGGACCGCTATACAGACTGGTCAATTAGATCAAGGCTTAGAAGCAGGGACATGATAGCTACAAGGACCTGACAGACGATAAGCCTGATACACCTACTCGACTACTATAGTTAAAGGCACCTGCTACTTGAAGGGGGGGGTAGTGTAACGGCCCAGCCAGGCTAGGACGGGGTGGTTCTGCCAGGCTGGCAGCAGCCAGGATCCGGACATGGTGGTTGAGAAGGATTCATGACGGATTAGGACTAGCAGGCCGGAGCGGCCGCCAGCGATTCGCTACGTCCCCTCGGCACTAGGCTTAATCCAGGCCGAGCAGTATTTATACAGTTGAGCGTTTGCCCAGAGAGCTTTTCTCTCCTTAGTTTAATTGTCTTCATCAATACAGCACCTTAACTGGCCACTGCCTCCCTTCATGAAGCTTATAGTAACCAGGCTGTCACAATTTAAGGCTTATTATTATTCTATTCTTATTACTAAATAACCTTTAATCACTGCTTAATTCTTGTTTCTAGTTACTTTCTATTATTACTAAATTGACTTTTATTATATAGCTTAAGGGTAAGCCTCTAAAAGAAGAGAGTAATATAATAAACCTAGCTAGATTAGCTAGTAGTTTACTAGTATAGTAGTAATTATACTTCTATAGGTTATCTAATAAGCCTCTTCTATATATAAGGAGCTTTACTCTTATCCTCTCTTTTACTCCTTAACTTATTCTTTTAGTTATTTTAGTTAATAGTTGAATATACCTTATATCTAGTACTATACTTTATTCTAAGGATCTAGATCTCTATTCTTTCTAAGCTATTATATTTAGAGTACTTGATTTAGGCTAAGCTTACTAAACTACAAATAGAGCTAGATAGGACAAGATTATTTAGCCCTAAACTAGAGACTTTATACTACTAGCAAAAGTATATAATATAAGCTATTTATATATAGTATATATTTGAATTAAGGTATAATAAGGTTCTAGATAAAGAGATAAAGAGTAGAGTAAAGTACTTAATAAAGGGGTATATATTCTATAAAGTAGCCCTCTATAAGGTAGGGGATTGCTGGAATCAATTTCACTCATTTAAATAATGCTAATTAATAGTAATTTACTATAGGGCTAGTATTAAACTAATAGATTCTATTAATAAAAGCTATCTGCTAAGCGAAGGTCTAGTATACCAGACAAGGGGATAATATACTCTAACTAACTCTCTAAATTAATTCACTTTTTAATGCTATAAGTATCTAAATAAATCATTATAGAATATAAAATTACTATTTATATATCTAGATAGTCTTTTATAGTATATAATTAATAAACATCTTTTAATATTTATACTTATAATCCTAGGTATTAAGTATAAACTATAAAGTTAGTTAGTATATAGTATAAATTTAGTGAGTATACACTATAAATTTAGTGGGTAGTCACTGTAAATTTAGTGGGTAGTCACTGTAAATTTAGTGGGTGGTCACTGTAAATTTGAAAGATGACTAATATTTGTACCCTAAAGTTCAAAAGAGGTAGGTGATCGGCGTGGTGCGAATATAAGGCGCTAAAAGGACGCTAAGAGCACAGCCGCACCACCACCCGTTCTTTATGAAATATGGGATGAGGCAGACACCTTTTAACTCCGTCTCGTAAGGCTGTCTCCAATCTAGCCTCCCATTGCCGCCCCCTTTGCCCAGTACAATATAAAGGCAGTAATCTTTGAAGACTGCCGGATTCTAGGATAAATGGCCAATTCTGAACAACTCCTTGACCTCCTTGCACTTCAGCTTGGGACTCTCACAATCCCGGTCGAAGCACAGGCTGAAAGCCCCGTTACCGAAAGCGAAGATGCAGCTGAAGTCCCAACCGTACGTTTGTACACTGCTGCAGCAGATCTTGCTCAAGCTATTAATGATATGAGGCACTGGCATAACTTCAACGGTGCTTCCTGGACATATAATACCTCCATGAGCAATCTGTGTGGGCTCGTCACGTCGCCAATCGCTGATGGTGCTCGATTCCACGTTTGCGAACTGAGGCAGGTCATGAAGCCAGTTTGTGCAAAATACCCAAGACTTGAGGTCATGGACAAACAGGGTACATTAGGAATCTCGAAACAAAATCTGGAAGATATTAAACAAGAGCTCTACGTTCTCAGCTATGAGCCCATCCAAAGCCACGAAAACATTGTCAATTTACTTGGTCTCGGTTGGATGAGCGTCGGTCCTCAAGGCGAGCTGTGTCTCCCGGTTCTATTCATGGAACTCTCCACTCTCGGCTCTTTGAGTGCATTTCTAAGGTCGAACGACATTAAAGCGCGCTCTAGAATGAAATTGGTGCGTGACGTTGGCCAGGGTCTCTCAGCACTGCACCTCGCCGGCATATTTCACGGAGATCTGAAACCGGACAACGTTTTGGTTTTTATACAACAGGATGGTACTTTCACAGCCAAGATTGCCGACTTTGGTTCTGCTATCCTACTTACTGAAATGTCCAATGCAGCGGATGAAGGATGGGCGCACCGAGTGATTCACAAGCCAAGAGGAGGGTCAGCATTGTGGAACGCTCCAGAATGGAGAAAAAATCTGGAAGTCAGCGGCTTAGAGGCTCTCGATTGCTATTCTTTCGGCCTCTTGACCTGGAGCGTTTTGATTGGGGGTGGGAGTCCCTTTGGGTCCATGTCACTGGACGAGATCGAGAAGATCAAATGGCAAGGAGCTGTGGTACTGTACGCCAATCGTTCAGTACGTGAACACTATGAATTTGAGTCTTCCATGTGGGGCCAGGCGCTTCGTGACGAGGATCAATATGAGCTGTATATGATATCGGTTGCCATGCCGCGCGAGGTGTTTCATGCAACCCTTTCGTTAGAGCCAAGCAATCGAAGTCTTTTTAAAGCAGTCAAAGCTCTGTCATGGGATGAGCTTTATGGGTATGACCAATAATTGCATCTTATATTATTCACTAACTAAGCAATGCTGACATAGATCTGCATTAGATTTACCGTAATAGGGTCGTCGAAGACCCTAGAAAAAGACTTCCCAAAAATTCTCATTCGACATGAGGTGACTACTCTCTTCTATATTGATAGATCCATGAACTGATGAAAAGCTGGAAAGGCTGTGAATAAATATAATCGACTGTCGGATGCTCCCAAGGGATTGAGAGGCATTTTACTGGATAAATTAAGAGCCAGCGCTCTGGATCAATCATACCCCGGAACAGACCGTGGCCTTTCCTGTCTTCAGATTGCATTGGCAATGATAGATGGGTTTGGAGGCTCAATAGATGTCGTAGGAGCATTGGACTGGCTCATGAAATCGGGGGAACTCGAATGTGTCGCGGCACATGGCGTTGCTTACAACATATTTGATGCATTTAAGCATCTGGTTCCGCCCAGGATCAGCGATACAGAACAAAGGCTACTTAAATGGCTCCGAAATGCTGCGAGTCATGGATCACCACTAGCCTTGAGAACATTACGTCAGGTGGACATTGTGGCATTCTGCGCCGCGAAATCAAAGGCCATGGCTCGATTTCACCTACCTCTTGCACTTCTAGATCAAATAGCGCCGACGCAGGATGTAGAATTTCTTTTCTCGGAGCGTGGCTGGGAACAGCTGCAAAAACAGCTTGAACCCTATCCACTAACCAATCTCATGTTAAATAAGTGGGGAGATAAGGTGCTGCACTTCGGTGCTGCCTACGGAGTTGAATTAGAAAGATTCGTTGACTATCTGAACAAATTCAAACCGGACGTTGACGAGCAAAACGCAAATGAAGACACTGCACTACTGCTAGCAATGCAGTCGGGACACTCTGGCCATGCCAGAGTGTTATTACAATACGGCGCAAAAGCAGACATTCCCAATACGCTGGGCCAGCTTCCGAGCCATTGGATCATCCATGTTGACGAGGTAGAAATCATTGAGGAGTTGCTCGATCTTCTGATACAGAGAAGGGCAGATCTATCAAAGATAGCGGAAAGAAATGATGTCGATCAAGTCAGTCACTACTCCATGATTCCATGGGTCGGCCCTGTTCTCCATTGGGCTGTATTGGAAGCTCGCGAAGACATCGTGCCCATACTCTTGGGAAAAGGAGCAGATCCACTTCAGCACTACAATGGGATGACGGCTTTGCATCTAGCCATTAAAATGAATGAACATGCGATATTACGTCATATATTGAAGCACATCGAACTTCCATTGCCAACGCGATTACCTTTTAGCGGATCGAGAAGAGTAGACTCATCTTGCTCTTCTACATCTAGTTGGATCGTTTGCTCCATGTCAATGGCTTACCATTGGCATGTACTACATCACGGATCGAAAGCAAAATCCGCATTTTTTAGAACGCTCGATGAACTACGCAACGCCGGTATCTTAGGGTCAGACATCTGTTACGGGTTGTCCTGGGCAATAGTCAGTTTACCACCAGACTATACCCGATCATTTTTACAATTCCTAGGCAATAGTGCCTCAGTGGAGCTCATAGCTGAAGCACTTGACGCTGCCACTTCTCAAGCAGATCCACTTGTAGTGTCTGTTGTGGTCGAGAAAATCTTGGAAATTGCCCCGTCTGATGTGAGAATGCTGAAAAAAGTATTTTTTGCACTCACAAAATCACTTATGCCCGCTTCGTCTGCCATCGAGTCGCTCCTATCTGTGCTTGGCGATGTAGATATTCGGAATGATGATGGAGATACAGCTTTCGCATCTGCGATTCATGGAGGAAATTTTGTGATGGCGGCTGAATATCTGCGACTCGGTGCGAACGAGAACGTTCTCCTACCAGCGCGGAATTCGGAATCCAACAAATTCGAGGTCAATGTTCTCCATTATCTGATCGCACTGAATAATGACTCGGCTGTTTCTGCTTTACGGTTTCTTCTGGAGCCACAGCGCCCTAATCAAGTGAAACCCAATTTCATCGTGTGCCAAAACCTCGGATTTACTGCTCTCCACGTTTCTTGTTTCTGGGACAACATTGCGATATTTCAAATTCTGATTCAACATTTTGGAGACGAAGAATCAATTAATGCGACCTGCAAAACGGGCCGCACAGCGCTTCATTATTCAGCTCACGCTGGCATCCTTGAGAAAGTGAAGGCACTGTGCGAGCTAGGCGCTAATGTAAATGCTAAAACGGAGCACGGCTTCACGCCGCGGGATCTGTGCCAAACGGTGCATTTATGGGACTCGAAAGGCACCTATAGAACCCTCGAGTTCTGGGAAACAATGCTTATTTCACGGCTTGACATTGACGAGTTCCTCGCAAAGCGGGGAGGAAAATACAGGCGGAGACTGTTGCCAAACGCATTCAAGTTCTTGATCCACGCTGTTCGAACTGGCAAGCCGAGACTATTCGACAAGGCCCTAAAACTTACCCCAGAACACTGCAAGTCTAGAGAACACCTGGACGCCTTCCTCTTCCTTGCCGCCCGGCAAGGTCACCATGAGATTGTCCAGAAACTTATTCGCGAAGGCGCAGCAATTTCATGCGCTTCGAAGAGTAGCATTACACCATTGCACGTTGCAGCTGCAAATGGCCATGTGAAGACCGCAAGGGTTCTCGTCAACTCAGGGGCTGCACTGTACGCCAAGGACAAACTAGGTAGCAGTCCTATTATGGTTGCTCATTTTCGTGATCATCGTCACCTAGTTCGATATTTTCTGCACGAAGCATCCAAATTAGATTCCCAGAATACAGAGATGAATGAAGAGGATGTAAAATTCGAGGAAAAGTTTCAGAAGGAAGAGCTAATATTAAAAGACCTTGGTACTTTTGCTACGGTCGATGATTTTAGTACGGACGGCGAAATTGATGAAGCTGTTTCATCTTATTCCGAAGAAGAATATCTGGAAAGCGACGAAGATGAGCAGGAATGAGTAGGTGAAATTTGTCTCTACATACCACTCGTCTATATA
Organism: Oidiodendron maius Zn; assembly: GCA_000827325.1. Lineage (NCBI taxonomy): Eukaryota > Fungi > Ascomycota > Leotiomycetes > Myxotrichaceae > Oidiodendron > Oidiodendron maius. Next base: position 12,689 of record KN832910.1, read on the forward strand.
CTAGATAAGCCAGCATTCAGTTCTTGAACTATCTTCCAAGAGAAAATCTCTGATGTATTATCAGTTCCATCTCCGGACTCTGCGGCTTGCTTCCAAAGGTCATCGTCGTCAATACATGCCAATACCGCGTTACAATACCGGCGGCCCATCGTATGCGCCACAAGCGTCTCGCAGGTGTTCCGTATAGTTCGCCTCAACTCCTCAGCACTGTCAGTCTCATTGGTGAAGTAATGCAAGTTTTGCCATAGGCCAATTTCGAAGAGCAACACCCCCAAAGAATATATGTCAAATCGGGTCTCATACCTCCGATGCGTAGCATCTCGAAGATCTGGGTGGTGGTAGATATCAAAATTCGACCGTACAGCCCTAAGATCTATCGTCTTTGACGTGGGATCGGATGGACGGCCGAGACCAAACCCAGCCAGCAGAGGCCGAGCGGTTTCGAACCCAGATGGTCCACTAAATATCAAGATGCTGTCACTATTGAGATTCTTGTGCAGCCACTTGATGCTGTGCAGCTGGAGGATAGAAGCACCGAGGGCCTGGGCCAATTTAAATCGTTCTTCAAGACATGGTAGTATCGGCGTGTAAGGCTTCGACGCAACTGATCGAGGATTGCGAGGAAACAATGTGTACAAACTTCGGTAGGCCACCGTGCTGTCGGCGAAGCTGGGCAGTTCGTACAATATTGTAAACTTCAGCGCGCTATGCTGCGTATACCCAAGCGACGTGGGCAAGATGAGGGATGTTGGACGCTCTCGTCCATCAAGTAGCGTGGTAAATTGTTTGATACGTTCTTTTATTGTTGATGCTTCATCTTCTGTGATGACTTTGTGAAAATCAATTGTTTCTGTAATTGCTTTTCTGTCTTTGCCTTCTAAGTGAAACGTTAGTCACAGTCAATATATAGAAGAAGAATGTATTCACCTAATGACAACGTGACGAGAGATGTTTCCATGGCAGCCGCCAGACAGGGCTTGTGATCAGATATTGAAATCTCTTCGACGGCATGGGTTTTGCCCGCACTCCGTTGCTGAACCGGCTGTTCCACCGTGAGCCTTTCCCGCTTCATTTTTGCACAAGCGCCAATTCCCTCGTACAGCTCATTTTCTTGTGCACCTACCTGGCGGCAAGCAGTCTCAAAACCCTCGAGATCGTCAGGATTTTCCGACATGGCAACAACCCGTACTTGGGTCATAACTGAATTGAACGCCCGGTCTTGACGGGGAAGAATATCGTGAAGTCCATCATTCCAGTATTTCAGTTGTTGGATAAGCTCTGAAATGCGCTCCTTGTCGCTGGTGTCGCTTGTGATGCCCCAGCTGAATTTTATTTTCTTTATCTTCTTGGTCTCCTTACTTAACCTTGAACGTAATCTCAAGACGTCCTCGATGGCAGAAGATATTTGCGGTTTCGAGGAGAATACTGGAACACTTTGAGAAATCCGGTGGCCTTGAGACGATGTTATTTCGGTTTGTGCGGGGATGGATTGCTGTTCATTCTTGCTTTCAGCTTTCTCTTTGATGTTGTATTTTTGGAACAGTTCATCGAGCTCATGAAGCACAAATGTAATCTGAGCCACCACCTCACTAGCTTTTGCCGAAAGCCGTAGATGATGATCAGAAAGCGGATTTTGGCTACAGTTCAGATTCGAGGAAGTAGGCTCTAGAATCTCGAGATAGCCACTCTGCTCGGCCCAAATCTCAAACCGGAAATACTCGAAAAGAATCATGGCACTGAATGTTCCTAGACTACAGTGAGACTATACTCAAAAAGAAAAATATCTGTAGTAAAACTAACCAACAATACACTCAAAGTAACGGGATTCTGCAATGTGTCGGTAGAGTCTCACCGCCTGGGAGACAAGCTGGATGACATTTGACACCGTCCCAAATACGTCCATTTTTGCTTTCGCATCTAGGTGCTATTGCTAAGTTGTATTTACCAGAGATGTGGTAGTACACTGTGGTAGGGTGGTAAAGGGAGAACGATCGAGAACGAGGCCCGTGGCAAGGTGAAGATTGCGCGATTGTTGCCTAGAGGAGCCACAAGTGGTGACGAGTGTGGCGCAGCCAGCTGCATTTTAAAAGCCTCCTGTCTCTCTACAACGGCATTGGCAATTCTCAACGGAGACTACAGTAAATATAGGAGAGGTAGGGTATTAGGCTATTCTAGTAATAGGGGTCTAGTCAAATTACTAGGACCTATTCTAGCTCTCGATAATACTACTTACTAGGAGTTGTCAACCTGCCATCACGTGTTATTATGTCAGAAAGAATCATGTATCACCAGTGGTTGTCAGAATAGAGGAATAACCGAAAAGTTTCGCGAGTGTAATTCTTCAACAACTGCAAGATTAAGACGTATAAAAAGTTAATATAAATATAATAGAAGCTGTAAATAATATTTATGCCTATTTAAATTTTTAATTTTCTGTTGTGTTGAAAGGTTATACGTGGGTAGCAGTTTTCGATTATTCATCAATTCTGACACCCACTGGTGTATTTAAAGCCACCCTTCTTGTCTAGTTTTACACCTTCAATCGAGTCAACTTCCATCAAATCTCAGGTTGACAGGAGTTAATATTATTAATAGTGCTACTAGGGTGAGCAGAGCTGAGCAGCCCTGAGCCGAAGTTGAGCCGGGGGTGAGCCGAGGTGAGCAAAGGCGGCGACGGATCACGTGAGCCAGAGGGTTGGGAGGTGTCGAGATTCCGGTCAAATAACACCAAAATTTCCCCCTCCTCCTCGAATTGCCCACAGCACCTCTTCATTTGCTTCAATAATCCGCCCTTTGGCATCAACCAAGCGTGCGGCTAGAATCTGATCAACACCCAGCCCAAACAGTCCGTTAAATGGCCCATAACCCCCAACTGCAGCCCAGTTAACAACACCAACAGTTTTGCAAACTCCAGTTGTAGCCATTAATCCGTGGGAATCCAAAAAGTGTCTTAGATTATGTGAGAGGGTCCCACCGCCGACTACAACCGAAGTTCTGTCTTGGTGTATCATGATACTATCCATCTCTCTCGCGTCAATTACAAGAGAATCCTGAACACAAGATCGGCCACTGTCATCATGTCCGCCAGCACGAACAGTAAAATTTATCTTAGATGACACGCAAAAGGAAATGATCTGTGATACTTGATCCTCAGTAGTAGGCCTGCAAACCAGTAGTAGCTGACTCAAATGGTTGAGTACATGCACAGCTCTCAGGCTAGCAAACGAAGGTGATGAACGGGTGTAGATTTTAAGATCCGGTGAGATGGCCTTGAGTTGGCTTGACAGAGGTGTATCTGAGATGAGAGCATCTTTCATACTGTCATAGCGGGCTGCCGGATTCCGAAATGAGGCCCCAGCTGTATAGGTTGTCGGTATGCTATTCGCCATTTTGATTGGAAAGGCAATGAGTAAACAAGAACAACCGAAGTGCTAAGTTGCGCGAAGTCATATGAAATGAGACGGCATTGCTATTACTATAAACCTTTGCAATCAGTATTACTACGGCAAATAACCGTGGAGACATCATGCTTACCCGCTGCTTACCCATTGCTTACTTACTGTAGGTAGCACTTAGCCATCAAGTCTGCAAATTATTAAGTCATTGCAAATGCGGAATAATAAGTGACACTTCCTGTCACTGTAACACATGCCATCTAATAAGCTGAGGACATATTCGCATCGCTAGAGCTTAAAATATTCCCACTACTGTGTATCACGTCTGGAGATACACTCGTACAATCATCGCTCCTTGGCGCCTTACAATCGCACTACGCATATCACTTACACTTTCGGCCAATAAGGGTGCGAGTAGGTTTCGGATATTACGACGCGAATACCAGTTCCGTCGACACTGGATATACTGGCATGAGAAATACCGAATACCGGATATATCGGAATACCGGTTGATGCTTATTTTTTTACCTAGTCTGATATAGAGTCAATGATACAGATAACAATACTATATCTCTGCGTCTTAGGGATTAGTTGGAGAAAGGCAGGTCGACTGATCGCTGAATCGTGCACCGAGAGGAGGACTACTGTGCATAGCCATGAAAATACTTTAATGCCACACTGATTCGGCAATATTAGTGGCATACTATAGTAAGTCCTCAATCGATATATTGTACCATGGTGAAACAGTTATATCGAAATAAGCTCACAATCATGCATTAGCAACATCGAAAACGCGCTGCGCAGAGGCTTGCTACGTAGCGTCAGCCGAGCACTCGATATGCGCTGACAATACCATGCAGGTGTCAAAGCTTGGCTGCTAGGTGGCAGAGTTCCGGCTAGCCACTGCTTTTGGTAGTCCGGCGGCGACGCTTTACAATGAATTTGAACATCAGTCCGCTCAGTTCGGCCAACATCTGTGCTGAAATGCTAAAAGAGTTCTACTCTTCGAACCTTTCATAGTAACTGCCTCTAGCGGGACGAGGGTGTAATTATGGGAGAGTTTAATTGCTCATTCAGAAGCGGATGGTGAATGATATAGTTAAAGAGTTATGTTATAGAATGTCATGGCTGGAGAGAAGCACTCGATTTAGGTGAAAGCAATGATGCGCTTTGAAGTAGCTAATTTGTATGTAGGTGCTATCTGAACTTTACATGATGAGATGCTCATTCCAGTTGGAGGTATCCCGGCTGCGTGACTGGAAGTAGCAGTTCTTAAATCTCGTGAATCATGTCTCCCAAGTAAACAAAGCGATACTTCGCTCTTCGGGCTAAGTACAGACGCAACAATCTAAATTTACTAGATTCATATCTTGACCTTGAGCTCAGACGTACGATAAGTTAATACCTGAGAAGATAAATTCCGTATCGTAAACTTTCTTTTTGTCAGTGCCATCAGTATTGATGCGATAAACCATTCCGGCCAAATCGGTTATGTAGATGTGTTTATTCTTGTGATCCAGTTTCAATCCAATGGCCTCGTGCAAATTCCTCGCCAGAATTTGTGGTTTTGGTTTATTTGATGCACTAATTGGTTGTCGAAGCTTCGCAAGCTCGATTTTGTTCAGCGTGTTGCCAAATGGCGGATCACCGCGGTCGGTCCAGTAGAGCGTATCGGTGTCGGGATCGACTTCAAGATCAATAGGCTCAGGGAGGTGGTCCAATACCATCTCGATATCATCGCGTGTGCTGGCATCTTTACTAACTGGCATGTCGATATTTGCTCTGAAAATACGCCCTATACCGCCCTTTGAAGTCCCCTTTTGTGTCCAGTAGAACTTCTTCTCATTTTGGGACACTGTGATACCGACACACCACTTTGATTGATCTTGTGTGGCAGTCAAGTTGTGCCAATCTCCGTTCTGTACAAGTGTTTCATGCTCCGATCCATCTAGGTTGCACCTCATCACACGGAGACCTTCACGATCGCAGAAATAAAGCTTTGTGCCTGCGGGATCCAAAGTTAATTGCTTTGGGGTGTGGACTGAACCCTTGGGGATGACCGTCCGGATATCGGAACCGTCAAGTTTGCAAGATAGAATTTCACCATCATTCGCATTTGGTATTCCCATGTTGGTCCAGTAAATGCGGCCTGACTTGATGGAGACATCTATACCGTCCGGAAGTGATTGGTTGGATACAATGGTGCGTAGTGCGCCGCCCGCGCCCGAGCCTACAAGAATTCGACCGCTGTGGATTGGATCCTGAGGGGAGTTCAGTCCTAGGTCCAAGACATACCTGTAACGAAGTTAGCTGAGATTTAGTTCGTGTTCTTGGAACTCACAGGGTTGGTGCGTGTAGATTATTGTGATCACCCTGTGCCTCACTTGGTGTTTTGGTCGTCCGACCTGGTGGGTAGAGGCCCCCTTCACTGGTCTTGGCTCCCAATTTTCCCTTATTTAGAAAATCCCGCTTCAAATAATCTACCGTAGATACACCAGATATCCCACGTTCCTGGATATAATGCTCCTCAATGAAAGCAACTGTGTCGAGGCCAACTGCATCCATCATCTCACAGGGACCCATTTTATTGCCACTATACATCTCCACCCACACAGCATCAAGCTCTTCTGGACTAGATACCCCTTCAGACAAGATGGTGAGGCATTCGCGCTTAATCGCTGCCCATAGTCTATTGAACACAAATCCAGTGGACTCTTTCCTGGCAACAATTGGAAGAAACCCCACTTCCTTCAGGCGTTCAACGTAGAATGGAAAGATTTCTGGGTAGGTCTGTCCATCTGTCATAAGCTCAACGACGCGACTTTGGGGTGGCATCATGTAATGCGTATTGAAGATACGCCTACAAGTCTCGGGTTTCACCTTCTCCAACATTTCGCTAGATTTATACGACGATGAGTTGGAGCAGAGCAAGCAGTCTAACCTCGTTGTCTCCTCAAGCTCTGCAAAGGTGTTGATTTTGAGTTGCAGTTTTTCTGGAACGGCCTCGATGACAGTCCAGGCATTTCGCACGGCGTCTTCCAGTTTCTCGAAAGCCTGAACAGTACCCGCCCTCTTCTTTATGCCGGTAATATTTGGATATTCATTAATATTGTTTTCGACATAATGGAGAGCTGCTGTACGCTGTTCAGCACTTGGGTCTCTAATGTTAACATTCCAGCCTCCTGCAGCCCACATGCATGCAATACGGCGTCCGAGGACACCACCGCCTAAAATGGCGACGGGACGATCTTGGATATCAGAGAATGATAAATTCATCGTTGAAAACCAATATTGCCACAGTTACTCTTAGAAAGTAGAGGTGGACAGTAGGGAACATTAACACGGAAGTTGCATATTATCTGAATGTCAATTTCACTTAATATATATAATTGTATCTTCGTATTACAAATCGTAGCAGGTTACATGTTGATGGCTACATCCTTACTGCGGGTCAATGCCCTCTGGAGTCAAATGACTTGCCCCCTGGTTGCCTCACGTCAGCTCTGTGCATCAAATGTAAGATTATGAAGCTTACAGCAATGGATATATCCACATCCTTCCTTTAAACAGCTCCACATGTGTATGATTTTGACCCATGAGCAATATGTGGGAGTATACCGAGTATGGAGGAGGTGAACAATGAAAGAGATGTATAGTTCTAATAGGTTTATTTATTTCCGTTATTAGTTAGGCCTCAAATATGCAGAACGGCGAGCCACTCAGGGTGCCTGGAGGAGAGAAATCTAGTAAAACAATTACGCTTTACTCAGCCTCATGCATATGGCATAGCAAATGAGTCGTCAGATTTGTGTATCAAATGTATACTGCAGTGGATGCATCTGCTCTTGGCGCCCCCCGCCCCCAACATCCCTTCATGCAGTCACCGGGAGTACTAGTAAATGGATTATGCCGGTAGTCAGCCTCGTGCATAAATACAGTAGCCACCATAGTTGAGGGGCATTCTATATTAGTCTTTCGTACTTTTATACTAATCTACTTGCCAAGCAATAGTACGGAGTCTTCGTAACTAAAGACCAGGCTCTTAGAATTGCATTGTAGTTGAGCATTTAGAGTTCTATCAATTTACGAGATGAGATCATTTATTTCGTGCGCAATGTTTTAATACGTATACCTAACAGACGTCTGGTGCAGAATAGAGCGCTCTGCGTTCGACATCTGCAATAACTTCCCATATAAGGCCTTCCTAAGCTCAATTTGCATTCATCTAAAATAGAAAGACTTGATCGCTCAGTTTAGAAACTGCATTTGGCTTATCGAATCCCAGTTCTGCCAGACTCTTTGTCATTGCATTAATCAAGCCGGGGGGACCACAAAGGAGGATTTTAGAGTCAGGTGATGGAGGCGGGAGCTTTTCCTTCACTAGATCTTTGCTGATGAAACCTTTCTTGCCACTCCAAGTACTTCCCGGCCTTGACAAAATATTCTCGTACTTGAACTTCTGCGGATACGCGGAGGTAAACGCGTCCAGCTCACTGCGGAGGAGGATATCTTGCTCAGTATTATTACCATAAAGAAGGGTCACTTTGGTGTCGTCCTTGTCGTCCTCGCAAATGGCGCGGATCAGTTGATACATTGGTGTGATCCCAGTACCACCGGCAATCATCCCGATGTCTTTAGCCATTCCTTTTCTGTAACGCATCTGCCCTTTTGGCCCGCGGAATTCCACCTGATCACCAACCTCAAGTTTCCCAAGATATTTCCCAGTCAGTTGACCATCGCTGTACATCTTGATCACCAGTTGTAGCATTCCACGATCCGAATTATTCGATACAGGAGTATAGGATCTGCTAACCGGTTTTCCATCAATTTCGGCTCTGATAGCGATATGCTGCCCAATTGGCAAACCCAAGATTTGATTTGATGATGGTAATTTAAAAGTAAGTCGACATGTGTCTGCTGATAGCTTCTCATTTTTAAACAGTGGCAGCTTCTGGTATTCTTGAGGCTTCAACCATCCGATATTTTCTGTAATCGGCTTGATTATAGATCTGTGAGGCTTGTAATGAGCAGGCCATGAGTATGGTGTTGTTTTCCCCGTAAGTGACATGACCCGTTCTGCGTAAAGGATGACGCCAGTGAGTACTGAGATGCCGGCCACAGAGGCTATGATAAAGCCTTGCCAGAAACCACCGTGCTGCGTCTTAAGCCATCCGATAGCTGGCAAGCGAGCGAATCCTTCGTATCCAAGGAATGCTGTCGAGCCGATCAGAGCAGATTTAAGAATGAAGCGACTAGTCTCATGTTCCTGAAGATCTGGCCCAACACTGCTCGTGGCCTGGTCCCTGGCGATCACGATTGCTCTTTTGGGTTTACTGTCTTCATTAGAATTTTCCCGAGAGTCCATGGCCTTTCCAACGATAAATTGCTCCATTATCTCTCTCGAATCGGCCGAGTGTCCAACATCTTCAAATGCAGCAGTTGCATCTTGGCCAGCAACTTCTATTAGCGCCTGTGCACCTCCCGGATGATCTTCTAGATACTTTGTAACGTCATAGACTACATCAGATAGATTATTAACTGCACGCTGCATTGGTTCAGGGCCATACCTTTTCCATGAATCACGAGCCATAAGTCAGTCTTGATATTGTGTCTGGCGATCTCAACCTCCGAGATTTCCCTGCTGTCCGCCATGTTGAGAAACTTGCCTATGGAATTCGCGCTGTCCTTCGCAAAGATTATGGACTGCAAATGGGCAAAGGTGGAAAGAGGGACGATTAGGACTTTGAGACAAAGTATGCAAAATAAGTTCACTCAAGAAAACTTTCCGAAGTCTGAAAACATATGTCGGGGGAGAACTCTCTTTTTACTTACAGCTATTTATAGATACACTATGCAAGATCATTTCGTGGCATGCGGTAAAGATAAGTTGCTTGAGGCCCCCAATATTTTTCATACTGGATGCGGCTTGGTCGTAGATTATTACTATCCTGCATATTGCTCACGTTCCGTATTGATTCCTGGCCTTCAATAACTTAGTGTAACAAGGTATATCCGAACTTGAGAACCCCGCTTGACAAAATATTCTCATTGCTACTGCGGTGATAGATCACCAAGCATGCAAACTATGTTGGTAATCATAGTTAAATCATCACCAATCTCTTTTACAGTACACTACTTTCGACCGACAAGTGCTATATTAACTACATGATGTTAATATACAGGTAACTAGTAAGCACATTGCACAGCTAGTAAGCGCATTGCATGGTGGGTAATATCGCTTTTTTAATTATAATATAATGCAGTGCTTTTAACTGAAACCCGGCACACATATTATTCGTACAGGGCATGGTTATCTATAAGCAATTATTAAATGGTAATAGTAACTAATCCCCTGGTCTCTTAATCCGCCTAAAGCAGGCAGGGGCTGTTGCAGTTATATCCCTGTATCTCTTGCAGCGTGGCGCATGAAAGCACAGTACTAGTCAACAACCGCAAGGACAGTAATGATTTACATACTCAACTATTGTATTTGGCCAATTAGAGCTTGGCCGTTGGTACTATGCTCAAAGAATATGCACTCCAATGTCCGATTATCAAATTTGCGGCAATTCATGTGTATGTACTGTACGTTTATGCCGCAGCGTAACCCTGTAATGAACAAAGCTGTCAACCAGTGAATCGAACGTAAATGAGAGATCCTAGGAGGGTGGGGTTTAGTAGTATGGGTTAGATAATAGCGGGTGGCAAGTAGCCAGATTATGAGCATTTGTTAAAACTGCTTAAGTATTCGTATAATATCATATCTAGTAATTCTTCCATTCCATTCCTCTGTCAATATTGCTTCCCAAAATGACCCTCAAAAGCTTTGTCCTCATTGGGAACGACCAGACACCTCAAGAGGTCGAGGTAGACGCGACGCATAATCTGGAAGCGCTCAAGGTCAATGTAGCTGACATTTTTAAGATCGCCGACCACTCAGGTATACCCTTGTGTTTAATCATTTTACACATGCAAAACTAATTTTTTAAGGCGTCTCCTTCCAAACTGAGAGAGAGGGAATTCTGAATAACTTGGATGAAATAAACAATGCTACACCACCAGTAGGCATCCTGATCGATGGTCATGGAGTGCGCGAGCCTCCGGGACCAAAAGGGCTCCCCATAGTTGGCAGCTACTACGAAGTTTATCCTGATCATCTGGGAAATCATCAACGCCTTTTTGAACAGTACGGACCAGTTGTCAAGACGACCGATTTCGGCCGCACAATTTACTATACAAATGACCCTTCAGTGGCTGCCGTATGCTTTGCCGAGGGCGGATATTGGGCAAAAATAATCAATTCTGATCATCCGCTATTCGGAGTAAAAGATGAACTGGCCGGCGTCTTCCTCTCTGATTCGAACACCGAAGCATGGACTCAAGTGCATAAGTATCTAGCACCTGCACTCACTCCTAAAGCAGTGCGACACTATACTCCTCAGATGCAAGAAACGGCCGAAAAGGCTTTCGTTGTCTTTGATGAATTAGATCGGAGAGAGGAAGCATGGAACGTGTACCAGTACATGTTCAAGATAGGGTCAACAGCAATAGGAAAACTAGCTCTCAATATGGATCTCCACCATTTTGACAGCGTCGATGCTCCACTCCATCGCCTTGTCACGTTAATTGGCGAGAGCCTGGAGCTAAACAAAAAGATTTCTACTTATGGTGATTGGTATGCCCATCTACCATTTGGAGATGCAGTACATCTAAGGGAGAACATGGCGGAAGTGGAAGGGATCGTTCAAGACACTGTCAATAACATCAGGAAAGATGGCAGCATCGAAGACCTTCCAATATCAGACTCTGCAATTCAAGCCTCATGCATTGTCGACCATCTCAGCCGAGCCGTCGATTCAAAAGGGGATAAGCTTCCTAAGAAGTATATTACTCACGCAACTACCGTGGCTGTGGGTGCCGGATTCGTAACGACTGCGAGTCTGCTCTCATGGTGTATCTTTTGTTTTGTCACATTTGAAGACACCCAAGAACGGTTCCTACAGGAGCTTGTCGACTATGGGGTGACGGATCGAACAGTCTGGACGCCGGATCTAGCGAATTCTCTGCCATTCTTAGACAAATTCATCAAGGAGACTCAGCGTCTGCACAATCCATCCTATCAGCCTGGGCGCACTGCTTTGACTGACAATATTCTTCCTGGCGGCTACAAGATTCCGGCCGATGCTGTCATGATAATTGCTCTGCACCATCTGCACAATAATCCCGCCCTATGGGACAATCCACATGAGTTCAACCCAGACCGGTGGGATACAGAGAAGGTCCAAAAACGACACAAGAACACCTACACGCCTTTTGCGGCAGGGCCTCGGATGTGTATTGGCTTCAACTTTGCGCTCCAGGAGGCTCGGGTCATCCTTTGTGAGCTCATCTACCGCTATCAGTTTTCCAGGGTTGATGACGATCCAATCCAATATGACCCGTCATTTCAACTTATTAGGCCCATGAACCTGTTCGTGAAGGCAAGAAAGAGGACGGAATGGCCACGAAAGTCCGAGAAGGTAAAGGCGGGGGAAGAAAGAGGCTAAGTAGTTTTGAGGTGCGAAAATGTGAGGAGTGCCCAGCAGTGATGGATATGCCCGTACCGAGATATATTTTTGAGGGGGGTAGATAGGCATCTTAGTATAGAGCAAATGCGTAGCTAGTATACGGTAAATTGAGTGATGTGGAACATAATATTCTTCTTCTCACTACCTAGGTCACTAAGGTAAGCAGAACCCTCTGTGCGACATTGGAATGAAATTTGGCTTCTTTACAAAGTCCCTTGTCCTGGAGCTTGAAACTCGTCGTGCCCATGATCATGTATAATTACACTCTAGCCTTTAATATAGTGTAAATCCTACAGCATTACTACTCACTATGTTTCCTTTGCCTGTAGTGATATTAGTGCTGTGCTGTGAGTAAAATGTAGAGCTTGGTAGTGCCGATATTGCCGGTAAGGCTAGGAAGTCGCCTTGCAGCTGCATTCTTCCCTTATGCAGGATAATCCGTCACTAGCGCGACTAATCGTCGGCCGACCAACCCGCCGCTAGCTTATTCTGGCACGGCAGTTCTGGCCAGACTGTGACCCCGCATCTGCCAAGCCCGACTTGCCTCCGCCACCTTGAGTTGTAGCCGCAAGGCCAGCCTTGGCGAGAAGATAAAGAATGGGGGTGCAGATCAGCGTGGGCTAGACATTAAATAAAGCGCACTTACCATCAGTGGAGCCAAAAGTACTACTAGGGTCATTGAAGATATGTTCATTCCCTTTTACATAGCATGCATAGCCGGAGATGCCACCGCGCACAACAATCGAAACATCGACTGGGTCAGGATTGGGTCGAGATTGGGAGGTGCAAAATTCCAGAATTTGCCGAGAGTATATTTTTTATCGATCCTCTGTGCCACGTCTGAAAGATTTCCCGAGAAGTCGTAGGAGATAGTCTCAGAGCCTGAGGAAGCAACACTTGTATCAGGATGACCTGGACCTTGACTCTCTTCCAGAGACTGAGTTCGATATAGTCAGGATGACCTGGACCTTTACTCTCTTCCAGAGACTGAGTTCGATATAGACTAGCAGAGTTAAAATGACGAAGGTACTTCAGAAGCTTGATTTACTTACTAGGAATGGTAAGAAAGCCCTTGTATTGCTTTCAAGGCTTCCGCCGCCTACAGCTTCGATCCCCTTGTTCAGAATCTCATTGGGAGAGAGTGCATTGCCTTTGATAGCGGAAGACTGGTACGAAAATATGCTGGCAACAAGTATGAGATTTAAAGTAGCCCAAACCATCCTTTCAATGCCTTAGTATGTTATGCCGAGTCAAATATTTGGATATGTAGCTCGAAGGAAAACTATATTACTTGTAGGTGACCAGCTACAGTACTGCGTTATAGACTATTAGCCCCTTTCAGACGGATCTTGGATGCTGTCCCTGGATGGCTGACCAAGAATTTCATAATACTTACAACAGTGGCCACAAAACCATTTTCCCTTTGTGTTAGTACATGCAGAGGAGAATGTCAGGATCAGAGGTCATGGCAAGATATTCCCATTAGCCAGTTTGTCAAGGTAGCAATCTATACCGTAGGTATTGGACCCATAAGTTGCCTACTCTCATTTTTTGGCAGGGATAGTAAGCAAGACATATAATAGCGACTTTGCCTAAGCTATAAGCGATTACGAGGAGATTGGAAATGAACACCCAAGGCTAGCTTCTGATGAATCATTACCCCAACCCCATTAGAAGAAATACCCAAATCTGAGTTTACATTGTTATTCCAAGGCCCGTTCATTCAGAATATAGTCCTCGTGAATAAAACCCGAAATGAAAGAAGCGATAGTGAATCCGGACCTTACGGTTGACGTGCAAGACGATGCACCAATCCCCACACCATCGAATACCCAGGTTTTGATTAAGATTATATGTGCTGGATGCAATCCGAAGGATTGGAAATATCCGTTCTTTTCTAAATTGAGTATCAACTCTGGTGATGACATGGCGGGTATTGTACATTCCGTTGGGACAGATGTACTTGAGTTCAAACCTGGTGATCGCGTTGCAGCCTTCCATACAATGCAAGGTCCGGGGGGTGCTTTTGCAGAGTACGGCCTCGCTGAGAGTTGGACAACATTCCACGTTCCTGATGGCACTAGCTTTGAGGAGGTAAGATTTAACATACTTCGCCCTTACGGTTTGGTCCCACAATACTGATATACAAGATTGACAGGCGGCGACCATCCCTCTTGCGGGGTTTACTGCTGCCATCGGAATACATTGGCGCCTTAACCTTCCAATGCCCTGGAACCCTGCTACCAAACGCAACCCGTTGATAGTTTATGGAGCAGCTACAGCTGTTGGATCTTTCGCAATCAAACTTGCCACAAGGGCAAATATCCATCCAATTATTGCTATTGCTGGAGCTAGCGCCACATATGTTGAAACCTTGATAAAACAATCTGAGGGTGATGCTATTATCGACTATCGCAAGGGGAGCGACTATATGGTAGAAGGAATTAAGAATGCTCTACAGGCCGCCGGTGTGCGAGACGTATTCCATGCGATTGATACAATTTGTAACCATGGTAGCTACCAAAATATATCCAAGTTGCTAGTGGACGGTGGCCATATAACCTTACTTAATCCTGGTAATGACTATAGTGCTATTCGAGAATCGCTCGAACGTTCAGTCACCTACGTCGGTATTGTTAATGGTGACATTAATACCGATTCTTGGCTTCAAGAACAAGCCAAGAAAGGCCTGGCGACGAATGGAAGGGACTTTGGACTTATCTGGTCTCGATTATTCACTAGTGGCCTGCAGGATGGATGGCTAGCGGGCCATCCCTACGAAGTATTGCCTGGGGGTTTGAATGCAATTAGTAGAGGGTTGTTGAGGCTAAAAGACGGCAAGGCGAATGCAGTTAAATATATATACAGAATCCCCGATACAACATAGTCGGTAGGGGGTGATGTTCTCTTGGGAATTTGTTGAAGCTTGCTTCATATAATTGGCGCCGTGTTGATTACTTAATAAGTGGTTGTGTGTCTGTTATTTGAACCCTTATGGGAGCGGACCTTAAATTTTGAAACGCTACCTTTTGGCAGAATACTGGAACAAGAAACTTTGGCACTGCGTAACTTTACGGAAGAAAATAATACTGGAAAGGGAAGTGATCGGCATAGGCGTGAATGTATCCGTTGTCCAGCTGCTGACGAGACGAGTGATATTGGTAATGCTTTGATATGCTGAGTCAATGTCCATTTCTTAGCCGCTCCTCGAGGCAGGCTGTTCCGAATAGGTTATATAGACATTCTGCCTGTGTGAGAACCATCAGGTCTATCTGGAAGGGCATCTTAGTTTTCGTCAATACTGTATATCGAATTATTCGTCTCTGCATAGAAGTTCGAAATCTTAAAATACTGTACGTCGTCTCATCTTGACTTTGAACACATCATAGTCTCGTATCTTGGAATTAACGACAATTCACAGAGCTTAACCGCTGCTGTATAATACAACATACGCATTTGCACCTCAGCCTCAGAATGCCTGAGCTACTTGGGAGACCGATAGGGGAGGTCGGTTACGGTTTAATGGGTATCGTTCTCTTCCAGCTCATCCGTACAAGCAGTTAACTCTCCGCAGGCTTGACCTGGCGAATGCGACCAATGTCAGATGAGGATGCTTTTGCGGCAATGAGAGCTGCACTAGAGCTTGGATGCAATTGCTGGAATGGCGGACAATTTTACGGGTCTCCGGACGCAAACTCATTGCATCTGCTCAGCCGATACTATGCCAAGTATCCCGAGGATGCTGGAAAGGTTGTCGTAAATATCAAAGGTGCCATTGATGTCAAGAGGTTCCAACCGGACGGTAGCCCCGAAGCCGTGCGTCGGTCAGAAAACGATTGTTTGAAGGCATTGGGGGATATAGGCAGGATCGATATCTTTGAGTGCGCGAGGGTAGACACAAAGACACCTCTCGAGACGACACTGAAGACACTGGAGGAGTTTGTTACGGTTGGAAAGATCGGTGGCATAGCGCTGTCCGAGGTCAGTGCCGCAACGATCAGGCGGGCGGCCGCGATCACCAAGATCGCCGTGGTGGAGGTGGAAGTTAGTCTGTGGGCGACGGATATCTTTCACAACGGCGTTGCAGCTGCCTGCGCTGAATATGATATACAAATCCATGCGTAAGATACAGAGCCCGAGCGAAGATTGAAGTAATTCGCATTTGCTAAATGCTAGCAGTTATTCCCCGATCGGAAGAGGCGTCTTGGCAGGACAAATTGAATCACTCAAAGACCTTTCGGAAAAAGGACGATATGAGAGCAGCCCGCGGCTCCAGCCCGATAACTTCAATACAAATGCAAAGCTCATCCATGCTCTTCAAGGATTTGCAAAGCGGAAAGGTTGTACACCGGCACAGCTCGCGATTAATTGGTTGAGATGCCAGTCTAAGAGGAAAGGAAATCCAGAGATCATCCCTATTCCAGGTGCCAGCTCTGAAAAACGCGTCACAGAGAATGGAACAATCATCGAGCTGACTGAAGATGACTTGACAGAGATTGACGATCTTCTGGCCAAATTTGCGATCGTGGGGGCTAGAGTTGGAGGGCCAATGGCAAATTATGCAGACCTCTGAGAATGTCACCGCGGTGACCTACGGGACTGTTTTGAGCGTGGTCGTTCTTGCTAGCACCGACGACACAGAATCAAGATAAGCAGAGCTTATGATATGGGTGTTTCTTCTATTATGTGTGAACTTACTCACTTATTGGTAATATATACGTCGATTACTTTGTATTGCATTTCCACTTTGATGAAACTGGCTTCAGAGTAGGGGCCTTAAAGGAGGGAGATGTATGTGCTGGAAGAGGTGAAATAGGCAAAACAATTTAATATAAGAATACTAGGTGTAGATTAACTACAGCAGTCAGTATTATACAGCGACAACGCTATATAGAGTCTTGGTATGGGGATCGATTGTGTAATGAGTCAATCCCTTTATTAGAGACTTTAGTGCACTTTTGTCACCAGTCTTTCCTCCACCCAACCTTTTACGCTCAGTTGTTCAATACTCAAATGGACTATCCGCCACAGCCTCATAAACATAAAGCGTTGAGTTGTGCTGATCGGGCATCCAGTACAGCCTTAATTTGCCGTCTACCACCGCAACATCTACAGGGTTTTCGGTAATAGAGACTCCTAGCTCACTTCTCATAATAATGGGAACCTCAGCAAGCGGAAGCATAGTCTCCAAGTCCACAAGAGCAATACCACCAAGGTTGTAGGTGCCGATTGTTGCCACTCCTGAGCAAAGCATGACGCCTCTGCCGGCGAACGCTCGGGGATGTCCTAGAAACTTGCAGTCTTGGTAATCGACATAGTAAGATGGATTTCGGGTGACTTGTAGAGCAGGGGTATCAGTAGGTGGAGTTTCGAGTTTCTGGTGCAAATTCCAAGTTGATGCATTGCGAGAACCCCAGTTAAGGGTTACGATGTTGTCAGTTTGAGTGTTGTGGACGATTCCACCTTCGTGGTCATTAGTATGTAAGATCGGCGTGGGCTCAAGAGTCCGTGGATCAATCCGAACGACTGTGGCTGTAGTGTTGGGGCGATATTGCGCAATAGTGGCCCAGATATATTCCCCATCATAGTCAAGGCCCCCGTTATGGTATTCAATGGCACCAATTTCCGTCAGAGTGGCATCAGCAATGCGATTGCCGGCACTATCAAACACAATCAGATGAGCAAATCCTGCCCCAGCAGTACGATCAGTTCCGTTGATGATAGTGCCATTTCCGTATGAAACAGTCGCAGTCGTGTATTCTCCAGCGCTGATGAAATAACGATCACTTCCAATCCTAACCATACCTTCCGGCTCATAGGTGTCCCCTTCGAACTTAACTGTGTCTACAAGATTCCAGACCGTGCTCCGCCCCAGGTCCTGGAAGAGCTCTACAATTTTATCACACTCTGATGCAGCAAATGGTAGAGGTAAGGTTCTCCCTGGCACAAAGGGTACACCTGGCTGCAGTACAGTAATATTGAGAGCAATTGTCCTGCTGATGGATGAGAGACCCAAAAAACCCCCCCAAAGAAAACTTAGAGATCCAGAGCGCATTTTGCTATTGCATTGAGGGCATGGAGGGAGAGGAGAACGTGAGTATGATGGCAACGGCCAGTCCTGATGTATCCGAGTTTTGGCGAGTAGAAGATAAATTGTCGTACAAATTTGGCATTCTTGGAGGTAAATACTAGTAATTTATACTTCAGGAATGTTTTAAAATATAAAAGGTACCTAGATAATGCGCCACGTTGCGCCCCCTGAAAGTTTCATTGGCTCTTACGGCGCTCAGCTATCTATCAGATCGACACCCTTTCCCCTTTGTGAGGTGTTGGAAGTTTCCAGAAGCCCCAACTGAGGGAGGAAAGTGGGCACTGAATCTCTGGGTTCTCGAGCTATATACGAATATAATAAATCTGTGAAACCCGTGTCCCGTGTCGGCATCTCACCTGAAAAATTTAAGGGGGCGGGGGTGGGTCATGGTGGCGCAGTGCATTTGGCAGAGGCAACATGTTAGTTCAGAACAAATCCTTAAATGTCTATTAGGTGTCCTCCTTGCACTCAAGACAAGCCTGTAGTGCTACTAACTACAAAAGGGTTCAATTATTAAAATAAGGAAATGAATTACGTCGTGATTTAGTATCTTTCATCCAGGAGTGTGGCGTAACCCACTACCATAGTACAATATAATACGGATTAATACAATACCACGACATATATAGTAGAGATTCCTAAAATTTATACGTACTATTAATACTCCAGTAACACGGTCGTATTACTATACGTACTAGATAGCTGGATAGGCATAAAATTGAGGCTCAAAAATTAGACTTCCGATGTGGGAATAGCGGAAGATATCTCATTCCACTTCGTACCCCCGCGATCCCCTGGCCGGCGCGTGAGCTACGCGAGAATTGTTTTATTCACACCACTCCAAAGAGCGCGGGACTTGCTTAGTGTCCGACCACACTTTCTGCAACCAGTCGACGTTGACATAGTGAATGAGGCCGGGGCTGGTAATGGCGTTCGTGAAGCAGAGACCCACAGCAAAGCGGGCAAGATATCTGCTCTCAAGCAACTAGACCCTCATGGAGTGAGACAAGAGATAGAAAAGGACTCTCTGACTTAGATAGCACATGGAGTATCAAAGGTCTAGACAGTAGTGTAAATGGCTTTGCCACAACTCACAAATGGGGAGCAGTTGGTGGCGTACCTGTGCAGCGGCCGTGGAGAATGCTCGTTATTGGTGATTTACGAGCTGTGAAACGAAGAATACGACATGCCTTCGATCACGAAGCATCACATGACCATGTCTAAACCCTGATTTGACCCCGGTCTCCCGTCTTGACTCGGTGATGCGGGAATGAGAGGTTCAGGAAGAACATGCCGTGATGGGAATGGCGCTGGACGTATCAGGGGGAATGGCAGGTGACAACTGCAAAATACGACACAATAAATCGATTGAGAGCGAACCTCAGCGGAAAGCCGGATGAAAAGCAGCAGGGAATTGCGGTCGGCCTGGAACCTCCTGACCTCGTATACCACACGAACGCGCACAAAGAGCAGCGCCTTGACCTGTCCATTGAGGCGTTTGATGTAGATTCTAACATGGATCTGCTAGCAACAACGTTGATGCGCCTTAAGGTTCTTTATTCCGAATTCTCTCCGGCGTCGCGGCCTCGACAAAGGATTAGATGCGCACCGGAAGATGATACCGGACTTCTCGATATGAGGCACAGTGAACGCTCGAGGAAGAAGATCTATGCCGCCTTCCCTCACCGGACTTCACATACGCTCCATGTACTGTGTTCCCCGAGGCCTAAAATCCTCCTTGCTAAAGGCAATTCATAACTCGAACATCAGCTCCGTTCGATATGTTGGTCCATCTGCCGGGTTAGTTGCCTGTCACCCACTCACGTGACGGATGGGCTGGTTTGGAACTTTCCAAACACAGCTCTAATCGAGGAGCCAACGGAATGATTAGCTACTAGAATAGAAGCATGCCCCCGTATGTGTGCACTTTATCTATAATCGGGCTGCAACTGGTATCACATTTGACAACTGTTAAGCTCTAATACGAGATGGATCGGCTTTGAATTGGCTTCTGCGTTACCCCGCAGTCACACGAGGCGGGCTGTTGGACAAGTCCCGTCGTGATTTGTTGTGGCTTTGCAGAATACGAGAACAAACTGATGATCTCCACGGGATTGGTTGGACAACATTCCGTATATTATGGTGCCTCTCCCGGTTACGTCAAGTTCCCTCTCCATCCCATTTATCCTTCTATATTAATGATAAAGGTTGGTTTGGGTCCGCTTGCGCTACTTTGACGATACTCGCTCTATCTAAATACACTCGTTACAAACCATACCCGTTAACATTCCACGCGCATCTTCCAAAATGAGGTTCTCTTCATTCACTTACCTCGCGATGGTCCTCGCGACCTGCCCAACCACCGTTCATTGTTGGGATACAACAACAAGTTCCCCAGTCTACCCGACAACGAGCTCCCCAATCTACCCGACAACGAGCTCCCCAGTCTACCCAACAACAAGCACCTGCGTAACGGTTACCCAAACCACGGGTTCAACTTGTCCACCTATCTATTCCTGTGTTGTGCCCGAATGTATCGTCGCGAAGACTGTAACCTTTGATTGTAATTGCGCCAGTGTCTACACCACCACAGCCTGCGAAACCGCTTGCCGAACTGGATGCGCCACTACAACTATAGTAATATACCCTCCTTGCCCGACCTCAGAATCATCCCCGACTTCATCATCGACCTCCGCTTTACTATCGTCCTCTGCCTCTACTTCGTCTTCAACTTACTGGCTAAACTCAACTGTTACCACATCGTCACCCTCAATTTGTTCAACCTCAACCGAAAGCCTTCCGCCCCCTCCACCAACATCTCCCACTAGTCCCACCACGACAGTTACTGTAACCTCCTCTCCGCCTAGCAGCTTACCTTCAGGCACAGGAACACAGCCGGTCACTACGCTCCAGAGCGCAGCCACTTCAACTACAACGGGTCTTACCAGTCCAACAATTCCGATTGGTAGCGCGCCCAGAAACGGGTTCAGCATTCTTGGGGGCGGCGTCTTGGCAGGTCTAGTCGGAGTCGTTGTCGGGATGTTGTAAAGCACGCGTTCAGAGAATTATAACATACCTTTAGCTCCGGTGGTTATGTTTGTGGCCTGCTTGCAGAGTTTACTGGTTTCTTTAGTTTCGTTATGAAGTCTCGATATTTGACAACGGCTGGTCTGAATTTATTTCAAAACCGGAGGCAAGGATGAGCTAGACCGAGAGATAGCTGTGGAATGAGGAGTGTGGCCGTGCTCTGCTTGTTCTTCCCACTCTTTATATCCTATATCTTACATTATACATCTTTATATATGGGATTGATTGACTCAAAAATACTGCCACGTAACCACCGACAATCTACTGTACATTGAACTCTGGGCCCGCTCGAGTTTGTTAGACCTTCCCAGTTCTTTGACCGTTCTTGCCTTATCGTTGGCAAGAGTAATGGCCCAATACTCGCGAGACCGAAGCCTCTGGCTTTCCTATCTTCTTCTCTTGTCCGCTCTAGGATATAGCGCTTAGCTTAAATCCAGTGGGGTAACGCGGCGAATGGATAACCGAGGAGGGGGGCATGGTTATATGTAGGAAGACTAGGTCGCCGCGATCATTAACCGCTCAAGCCTCGACGCCGCAATGAGGAGTCGGGTGTGATGCTGCGGACTGATACGGAGGACGCGAAGCCGCGTTTCTGTTGCAGTATACGTGTATTGAGCGAATCAGAACTAATTTTTTCCCCCTAGCTGCCCTCTCGAGCCCCCTTTTATCTGCTGCGAAAAGTTCGCAGTAATAATTTTACGGCTGCGTAGATACACCTAATCGTTCGGTTACCCCACCCACCCACTTAGCGTAGCTAAGTGGGTGAGGGAGGGCAATACGACTCGAACAGCAATACGACTTTTTTTTACCCCACTTTACACCACCACCACTCAACCACGCCACCATGCCATCCAAAACCACTGAAATTGAGGCTAAAGTTGATGCTGCGATGGCAGCAATGAATGCCAATCCACGATTAAAAGCTAAGGATGCCGCGCGCCAGTTTGATGCGCCATACCAGCGACTACTTCGACGCAGGAGGGGCATCCCACCTAGTCATACACGTGGTGGACACAACAAGAAGCTAGATTCAGTACAAGATACAGCTTTACGAGACTATATATTCATGCTATATAGCTGCGGGACTCCAGCTAATACTGAAGAAGTCCTCTTAGCTGCTAATCGGCTGCTGTATTACTCAACCGGTGACCCTGGAAAGTCAGTCTCAATACGCTGGACCAAGACCTGGATTAAGCGTAATTCTGATTACCTCGATACCCTGAAATCTAAGCCACTATCTGCAAAGCGATTAGCCTCACATATAGTAGAGGATATTGAGGGCTATTTTAAGGCCTTTAAGAAGTGTAAGGACTACTGGGGGATCCAGGATGAGGATATATATAATTTTGATGAGACTGGCTTCCAAATCGGGGTCTCTTCAGGTGAAAAGGTCCTAGTTCCAAAGGATATACAGGCTGCATATACAGCAGACCCTGAAAATCGAGAGCTTATTACCTCGGTTGAGACTATTAATTATGGGGGTCGAAAGGTGCCCCCTATGATTATATTTGCTGGGGCTTATCACCTACGTCGATATTTTAATAATAACCTAGATGGTGATATCCTATTTACACGCTCTAGCTCTGGTTACTCAAATGATAAGCTAGGGCTTAAATACCTTAAACACTTTGATCAGTATACTCGATCAGGGTGTATTGGTAAATATTGGATGTTATTATTCGATGGCCATGGGAGTCACCTTACTCAAGAGTTCCTGGACTTCTGCTGGCAGCACCATATTCGGCCTTTTCAGCTCCCCTCTCATACTACGCACCTCTTATAGCCTCTTGATGTTGGTGTATTTCAAAGCTTAAAACATAACTTTAAGAAGGAGGTTCGGAAGCAGGTCTTCTTAGGTGCTAAGGAAATATCACGCACTGATTTCTTTGCCTTTTTTTAGCAGTTCCATAATAAAACCTTTAAAAATCTACGGATTTATAAGAGCGCTTTCCGGAAGACAGGCTTAATCCCACTTAATCCACAGCTAGTCCTCTCAAAATTAAAGGAGTATCAGGCTCTTCAACGTCCTAAAACACCACCACTTGTTCAGAGGTCCTCGCCTCTAATACCCTCTTCTTCACCTGGATTTACAACACCACCACCTCCGGACTGGGCTCAATTTCAGACCCCTTTAACTATGAGGACCCGGAAGCTAGGGGTTAAATATATTAGACAACGGCACCATGAATCCCTAGAACAGGGAACGCCTATTACACCCTCTGTAATACATGTGGCTAAAAAGATTGAGAAGGCTGCTGAGACCTCAATGTTATCTGGAGCCCTTTCAAAGCATCGTTTACAGGATTTGGCTAGTGCAGAGGCTGCACGTAAGAAGAGGAAGGATGATAGTGGTAAAGTAGTTCAAAAGTATGGTGAAATAAGGGTTTACCATGCGCGTATGCAGATTCGGGGTGAGGAGGAGGATGAGAAGGAGGTGATTAATATACGTCTTAAGAAGAAGGAAAAGGTCTGGCGTAAAAATTATATAAAGGTTATGAAAGAGCTAAAAGAGGACTATATAGAGATAGTATAATAAGGGTATTATAGTGGTTGGTGGTGGTGTTATAGGCTAATTAATCGAATTCAGGGTAAAAAAAAGTCGTATTGCTGTTCGAGTCGTATTGCCCTCCCTCACCTACTTACGTAAGTAAGTTGGTGAGATTTTGCCCGAACGACTAGTTATTGTGCGACGGTTTCATGGGCTTTACGTACAACCCAACCAGCTGTGCCGAGAAATTGCATTACCAACCGTAACGACAGCCACAACCCCCTCACGTACCTATTACTTAAAATTTGCCCATCTTGGCAGGCGCCCATTGTTGAATCCAACTCGCGACGTCCTCGCACCTAAACGTTATGCCAACAGCAACTTCTCTCTCAGCGTATAGCCTGATAAATAACGGCCCGCTGACCACGACGTTCACTGCACCGGCGTCATGCTCTACGGCCTACGAGACCTTCATCGCCCCCGCGAGTTACCCATCCCTTTTCGAATGGGAGGCTCAGTGCGGCTGGCTGCCGCCTGCGGACTGCAACCCTTCTGGCTCCGCCATTAGGTCCATCGACTCTTCTGCAGAGGGAGGCAATCCAACTGCCGGCAATATCATCGTGTACTACTCGCCAGGACTTGTCTGCCCCTCCGGCTGGGCTACAGTTGGTGCAGCGGCCAAGCTTAACCCAACGTCAACAAGCATCTCTGGGGCCTTCAACCTGTCTGGTGCGATTCCCACCGGTGGCAATTTTGAATTCTTCGATCCATACCTAGACATCTTCGTAGCAGCTCTTGACCCTAGTGAGACTGCCGTCGTGTGCTGTCCTAGGTTGCCACCCTTGCCCCTAATGCTCATATTTGTTAATAGCGCGCACGGGAGCTAATAATATTGTCCAGTTCTTACATGAATGCCGATGGTGCCTGCTACTCTGTGCTCCCGAGTTCGACCTTCACTCCGACTGCTGGCTGCCAGCGCATTTTACCCGGGAGCGATCTGAGCGCCGTGTTCGGCACGTGGACTATGGGTGGAGAGACGATCACTGGTAACCTAGAAACTATCACGGGATTAATACCAATATCAACAAGGACGACCTCGTTTGCGCCCACGGAAGCGACTACGCTCGTCGGGGTGGCCGCTAATGATATGTTCATCCTGGTCCACCAGGCTTCTGATACCGCATCAACGGCATCAACAGCATCTAGCCCTTCTAAGACTAATGCAGCCGTGAGCATGAGAGGCAATAAGAATGGACTGGGTATTGTGGCTATTGTATACTGCCTGGCTCTTGCTCTTGGAGCGCTTCTTGTATGACTAGGCGCTCCGAGCTCTAGAGACAAGGGGCAGATTACGGGACAGAATTAGAGTTTAGAGATTGATTTAAGCAGCAGAAGACGAAGAGGAGGTCACTGGGCTTATTTGGACTATCCTGGGAGTTTTTCATAATGATATGGAACGGTAATTTGAATTATAATATAGCGATTGCAAATGTTAAGAACGTTAGATTTGGCTAAATTCTTTACTTAAAACTCTTCGGGTATAAGGGCCTAGTCATTGAGGTTAATCCAATTGGTAAACTTTAGTATGTTCTCCATTGAAGGAAAAAGAACTATAAGGCATGTTGTATATGTCTTTAAAGCAGTGATACTTTAAGCGCTTGTTTTGCGATCTACAGGTACATAATTCTTAAGATCTAATGCTCTAATACTCTTATAGTCTAATTCCGTAATTAATTTTGCTTTCTCTAGTAGGACTCTAAGCTTTGTAGCTAGCTGAGGGATTTCACCCTATGCTAGAGAAAGCGTAACTCCCTAGTGAATCGGG
The DNA here is from genome assembly GCA_000827325.1 of Oidiodendron maius Zn. NCBI lineage: Eukaryota > Fungi > Ascomycota > Leotiomycetes > Myxotrichaceae > Oidiodendron > Oidiodendron maius. The sequence continues at coordinate 38,142 of KN832910.1, forward strand.
ATAAGCTCTGTCATTATATTAGTATTTATAGAGCAAATGGATATTGTTGCATTCTTGTAGACATACTCAATATTAGAACCTGCCCTACTATCATTAATAAAGCTATAACGGAATTTCTTTAAGTCACAGCTCCTTGAGAACACTCTCCTGTGGACTTCACGACGAACGACAAACCGTCACAGCAACATCACTTCCACGTAGACAGCCAATTTACCCTCTTCTCGACCAGCTCGACGGAGCACACCTTCAAGATTCTACTATCACATGCCCAATACGACGGTATTTCATTGCAGATTTTACCAAACTATGTAAGGGCATTCTCCAAGGGTGCTACTCTATTGCCAGCCGCCCAGAATTCAGAATACCTCTTCACCGAGCTTCTCAAAAGATGACAAATCAATTGACTTTTGGCGAAGCTACTTAGAAGGCTGTTCGCTGCCAGTAGATTATTATCTCGCTGCTGGAGCAGGATGCCAGCGAGTAAAGGACAGCTGTCGAGCAATGTAAAATATTTGCCCTAGAAAACTCCCAGCTGGTATAACCATGGCAGCCATTTTCAATGCCGCGTTCTCTTACACTTTGTTCCGAAAGACTGCACGAACAGACATTCGTTTCGGACAAATGGTACACGGTCGCATCAGCAGTTTTGCCCAAATCAACGAAGTCGTCGGTCCGTTGTGTAGTATAAAACTAGTTCGGATCCAGATACAGCCGTCATGGACGATTCTCGATTTTATTCGCCACATCGAAGGCCAGCACAGGAAAATGATGCATCATGAGCAGGTCGATGTACGAAACGTCACGGCGGCAACACCTTGGCCGATTGGTACTCAATTGGGGAGCATTGTGAATCAGGAGACAATGTCTTCACCTCGTGTTCCACTTTATGGCATTGAAAGCTCCTTGCATCAAGAAACGCCACCATTTTTGCCTCGCGGATTGTGGATGTTAGTCCGTTGTGTTCAAAATGTGAAAGAGGTTAGAATTCACATGTGCGTATCAGCCAAGACGATGGCGGCTGGAGTGCCGCTACCTTTCATGAACAAGTCTCTGAGTATTTGGAGCTCTTCTTACCGGATCTGGAAAAGCCTCCCCTAATTTAGAGATGGTGGATATGGGTGAATCAATGTACACTCCATGGCTAACGACAAGGCTTAACTCGCGCATTCGCTCATACGCCGAGTGTGCGTGCGTTTATAAGACCTATTTCAGTGAATTCATCAAACATAGTAACGGCCCTGCTAGCCGGAGTTTTGAAGTACGGTACGTAAGTCCGTCTCTAAGTCACGCGGTTCCGGCCGAGTTCTGGCCTCAGTGCTCACACAATGCATCGAGATTTGACTGCCCGCGCCACGGGTGGGGACAGCGTGGGGAAGGGGATTAAAACTGGGTTCCACGCCGATAAGATAGATCGATGACGTGCATATATGGATTGGGCACCAATCACAGTAGGACTGAAATAGACTTTTTCTAGCTTCGGGCATACACCGTTTTCTATATATAGTAGAAATGCCTCGTAGAGCGAGAGGGCACCGCCCGCGACGAAACTGAAATTCTTGATGGCGCCCGCAATTTTTTACAATTAAGAGTAAGTCTTTAAATTTTAACCACCTTGCTTATTTATAATAATAAAATCAGTTTTAGTATAATCAATTTATTTTCCTATGTATAGTTGTAAAATTAAATAAATTAAATTAAATATTTAGCCGCATAAAATTTCTTGAGCTGAGGTCACATAGTGCACAGGTCGTAGTCAGGAATCAAGGTGAAACTCAGTGTTATATTAAGTGATGCAGAGACAACTGAGGTGATTAGACTACAGAGCACAACACTCATTATATACCTGCTCAGGTGGCAGCATACGTAAGCCCTTACGACTATACAGTCGTAATGCCATTGCGTATGTTGCCACTAACCTAAGACATCGTGATATATATGCCTGAAGCCCTGACTCAGTCAACAAAATTTAGTACAGATTTATTAGCAGTGTTACACCAGAGACGAAGCTCCGATAGACCTCCATACGTGCGGGACTTGAGCTTGAATTGGAGGCCATTGATAGCGAGTTGGGCTACCCATACTTTGAATAGCTTCTTGGACAACTTGGGGTGTGTTGTTGAGACGCTTGAACAGGTCAATTTGGCTTGCAGAATCGAGAGTGAAGATGGCCATCTTGACGTTGGCAAGAGTACGGAAGATAGTATGTTTGAGATAAGTGACTGAAGAGGACATATTATCAGGAACAGTTCGAATTAGAAGGTTATATGATACTTAATCTCAATTGTATACTGGGTGTTCTGTTACATTTTCGTTAGACCCAGAGGAGTAATGAAAAGAGCGGCCTGGCCTGGTTTGTAATTCATGTGACTCTGCTCTAGCTTACGACATTGAGTCCCCAGTGTCAGAGATACGGTGCGCAGGGAAAGATAACCCGGTATTTAGCATGAAAGGGTAGTAAAATACAGTTAGGTTGTAAGCTGCTACAACACCCAAAAGTGGAGTTTTACACAGAGCAATACCATTACATAAGCCTAACCTTGACACGCACCAGACCCACCACACCAAGAAGACTTTGGTCGTTTCACGTGACGAGAAACATAAGATGTAAGAGCTGGATTCGCCGAGGATGGGAGAGTTACATGGATTGCGGGTATTTGCGACCGCTTGTGTATGCCCGCAGATTGTGGCTGGTGGTTGGGTGGTTGATGGTATTGGGTGTTTCCAGGAGGGAAATTAAACCGCCCGAAGATGACCGTCCTTAATATACAGTACGTGTGATCACGCTGCTTGGAGTTACATATGAAAGCACCTCTTTCGACTCAGCCTTCTGATTTGATACTGTACCAGAAGCCCACTGTTTCTTCCGATGCCCGAAATGGACAGCATCCCGATCCGAGATACCCGTAGAAGCAATATCTCCTCCTACCGGCAGCGAATTCACTATCAGATGAAACAATCTGGACACTAAACATAGAATCAGTTCGCGCAACAATTCTACTGCAATAACCCTGCCAACTTGATACCAGCCAATCTCAGGAACGGTTATCTCAGGCTCCACCTCTACTAACCCGACTAACCGTAACTGGCCCGTGCCACAGATAGCAGGCACGGCTTTAGCCGCTGACGATACGACACTGAACACTTGAAGAATAGCCTCTAACTAACCTGCGAACAAACAAACAATACAGGAATCCGCAGTAGATATGCAGGCGAGAGAATACATACGTCCAGAAGAGAAAACTCAGGGGCTTGAGGCGGCCTGGAGCCAGATTAGGAATGCAACTTGTAGATTAGCTATAGCTGCCCCTACGGTTATCTGGCGGGCGTTAACAAGTTGTGCTTGTGTGCCAGGAACGCACCAACGGGCGTTCTGCACGAATAAGGTCCAAGTCCGTGCTGGGTCGTTCAGGTGCAGAGTCGCTTGCACTGCCGGCTTCCCATGCCCCGGTTGTTTTGGCTTCTTACCAACCAAAGGTCCGGCCCATTACCTAAATGTGGGTAAGCTTACGACCCTAATTGCGCCACCACAGAGATCTTGTGCCACACAAAGTGACTCTTTCCAATCCCAGAAGGGGGAGCAGCAGCCCTGGAGCTCGCCAAGTGCGAGAGAGGGGAAGTTGGCGATATCGGGGAGTATCTGTGTCCCTCGACGCAGAGTATGTGCGTCACTCTGCAACTTATCACAGGTGCTTCGATAAGTATCCGCCACTGCATGCTCTGATCCTGACAAGTGGAGGCTATCTTTGGTGGCCCCCCGAGCTTGATGGAAGTATGCTTTCGCAGCGCGCGGCAAAGCTCCTAAGCAGATCTTCGGCATATCCCGACCTGCCAATAAGAGAAGGTGGCATATTTAAGCATGGCCTTTCCCCAAGCAAATGAGCTTATTGGAATCAAGTGGTAAATAAGGCTCTAAAGCTTGAATCTCATATGCCGACCTGCCAATTACAGAAGGTGGCATATTTAAGCGTTGCCTTTTCCCCAGATGGAACAAGATAAGTAACGACTTTCCATACTAAGTAAAAGGATATAAGACAAGATTTAAGGCCATCAGTTGTCGAATCAAGCTTTTGATCGTGACCTTCCTTTCTCGAAAAGCACGAAAGATCGACTATCAGCACCACGAATAACTAGCGAGTATTGCGAACAACTGGTGAGCATCACGAATAACTAGTGAGCATCACGAATAACTGATGGATTTTTAAAGCACAGGCCATGTATAAGTAAGTGGCTTCCCGCCTCAGAAAACGACTCGTGAGTCTCTCTCCTTCAGCCTACTATCAGACTATTACTTCCTTCTACTAGTATTGTCTCTTCCTACGCTATGTTGTTCGTCGCCCTTCTTGCTGCCGTTGCGGTCTCCGCATCGCCAATTGCGTCCCAGGCCAAGGTCGCCGTTTTGCCGTTGAAGCACGTCTCCAACATCTCGTCGGTCAAAAATATCGTTGCCAAAGGCCACGCCCGCATCAACAAGGTCAACGGCGTCTTTGCCGTCGACGCCGCCGATGTCAGCTCTGGCTCAGTCACGAACGAGGACGTCACCTATGTCGCCCCGGTTACGATCGGTGGTAGCACGTGGCAGCTCATAGTCGACACTGGATGTATGTCGCTTCTTCAAGATGCTCCTGAAACGCTCTACTAATTTAAGTGTTCAGCTTCCAACACCTGGTGCGGCGCCCAAAGCTCGTGCGAGAAAACGTCGACCGGTAAGGCTACCGGCGGCACGGTCTCCGTTAGCTACGGTAGTGGCTCGTTCTCCGGCAAAGAGTACACGGACACGGTCAGCTTCGGTGGCCTCACCGTCTCATCCCAGTCGATCGGCGCTGCCACTACATCGACGGGCTTCGACGGCGTTGATGGCATCATTGGTTTTGGTCCGGTCGATCTCACCGAGAGTACCGTCTCCAACGCCAACACCGTTCCTACCTTCCTGGACAACCTATACAGCCAGGGCTCCATCTCGACGGAGGTCCTCGGCGTTTCCTTCAAGCCGGAATCTGGCAGCGACTCCGATGATACCAATGGTGAACTGACCCTCGGTGGAACCGATAGCTCCAAGTACACGGGCTCTATTACCTACTTCTCAAAGCTTACGAGCGGCGATGCTTCGGCATACTGGGGTATTTCCATCGCTAGCTTCACTTACGGCTCGACCACCCTCGCGTCGTCTGCCTCTGGCATTGTCGACACCGGCACCACGCTGATTTACATCCCGACAACAGCCTACAATAAGTTCCTCTCCGCTGCCGGTGGCAAGACCGATAGCTCATCTGGCCTTGCTGTGTTCACCACAAAGCCGACCTCGAACTTCGGTATCAAGTTTGGGTCCACAACATATACCCTTACACCGGCGCAGTATTTGGTCCCGACCGCGCAGTACAGCTTCTACGGCCTCACCTCCGGCAAGTACTACGCATGGATTAACGACGGCGGCAGCTCGGGTGTAAATACTATTATTGGTCAAAAGTTCTTAGAGAACTACTATTCCGTCTTTGATACTACTAACTCTCGCATCGGCTTTGCTACTGCCGCTTAAGGCTGTATTAACTTGGTTTCAAATATAACTGGATTTGATATCTACAGAGAAAGCCCATAGGTACAACTATACCAAAATAACCTTCAGACTGTTTTATCTTTGAAATTGAGACTTGCCTTGCATTCTATCTCACCTAATCCAGCATCTGCACCAGATGAAACCAGTTGAGAAACCCCAATATGGAATGACTAGAAATAACGCCATTAGCGCCACTCCCCTCCGGTCGGTGGGTGCTTTTGTAGCTCTGTAAAATGGTGACCGTTAGGATTTAATAAATCAATCAGTACTTTAGCAACACAGCAGACATGGCTCTTGCCCCCTCGACTTCACTAGATCGATCCGTGAAACCCGCTACACCTGGTAGACCACTCCTATACACACCTTTAGATCCAAAGAAGCCGCAAATACGTTTTTGTTTAAGCTGGCTTATAGCCGTCTTGAGAGGCCTTGGGATGATGTCTTGTGGGAGAAGCCTAAACCGCAGCTTCCCAAGGTTTGGTTGGCGAGACCTTGAAGGTCTTTGACTTGCACATAGCGCCGCCGTTTGCAGCATTATCGTACAAGTGGGGAGACGCAAGAACAATGTACAAGACAGGTGTTGGTTTCTGTCAAGTACCAAATTGAACAGGCAAAACTGGACCGCAAAGCTACCTCTTTGCAGAACAGACCAATGGATGGGGCCACTATATATAAGTCTTGCATTGCCTCCTGAAGGAAGCTGGGACAGTGTATGATAAAAATAATCATGAAACTCATGGCAAGGTAGGCTAAATCGCAGTGTACTTAAGGAATCCCAGACACCAAGACTCTTCATGTGTCTCAAACCCATTACTGCAACAGCCATCGTCCTAGGCGTTTTGCGGGAAGAGCGTTGGCGACGAAATTAATGCTTGAGACTCCTTTTAGACCGACTCTTGGAGACAAATATGATTTGGGCATACAAACTTGACTCGACTTTATAAATTCAATAGTGATTAAAGGATAAGGCGAATCCTATTTGAATTCGAATAATAAGGAGCTACCAACTGTCGAGAATCTCATTTGAATAGGAGATAAGGTAGTACAAATTATTACAAGTCAAGTTTTGAATTAAGAGATACGGCGATGTCTATATATATTACGGAATCTATGCGAAGTCGACCTTCGGTATAATGCGAAGCATGTTTAAAGGACAAGCCATTTTCCGAAATCTCATTGCCACCTTGAAAATGCTTTCATGGTCGTACTATGCGCCATCCTATTCGTCAAATAAAGAGATAAGGCAGTGATGATTACGGAGCGGCTCAAATGAGCAAAATGTTGATGGCGGGGCGAGCAGGATCCCGGTAATAGCTTTGTCCGCGGATATCAAATGGCGAGCTTAGTATAGAATATGTTAGGCATCTCAAATTGGAATCAGGGATCAATTTGAGTTTATAGCGCACTTACCAGCCATCTGCCACCTTCGACCATAGTGCCAGCACGTCTCTCTTAACACTTCTAGGTCTTGAAACAATTGAACTCGATCTCTTCCATCATTGATGGCGATCAACTCTTGTATGGCTCGGTATATTATGTAGCAATAGGTTGGAGAAAGAGTGGCTGAACCGATCTCCCCCAAGCAATTGTTGAAACTACGTGCCACATCAATCACAATCCTCCCTGCAGTCTTCCGGGCCAGTGAAGACTTCGTAGTTGCGGCGTTACAGTTATTGTTATCGGCATCCAGATCTGTGGCTGGCGGAATAGAGTGGGAATTCCCACTGTGGAGAACAAAAAGCGCGCTACGCGTGATGATCAGCAGCTCTTCATATTTGGCACAGCCTCGATACTTACGCAATGACCATCGCCGAGGCCTCGCAATATGCGCAGAGAGTGCCGCCATTCTGCTCAATAAGAACCCATAGAAGTTGTCGGATTTCAGCATCAAGCCGTCCCACTTCTTCGCTACGGGCCTCTTGTTGAGCTGTATCTTCTCGTTGGTGGAGGCAGATAGCCTGATCTAGGAGAATGCATGCTTGAGCCACCCGGCCAAATATACCGATAGCATTGGTGGCTGGAAGGGCAGTAAAAGAAGCGTCGAGAGTGTCGGAATCAAGAGGAAGATACATAGGTATGGAGCTCCTCTGAACTGCGAACGGCTTACCAAGTGCTGTCTCCTCGATGTTGATGCATCTAATTGATTATTCAGTAGTGTGCCTCCGGCTCTCAACATCGCGTGGAATTCTATCGCTCAAATAAAAGGGAGCGGCTTACCTATCGCGAATGCATATACCCCACCATGTGTTACATCTTTCAGCATTTTCGAGCCAGGCATCGCTGTCTCTGGGAAGATTTGACTCTAACCGTTGATTTTGTAACCCCATCCAGTAGCCCATTCTAGCACACAATCCTATTGTATAGTAGGATGCTTCAACCAGCCCAGATGCATGCTCGTAACACGCAATAAGGATGCCCGCTTGGGCCATCTCAATTGTCGCTTCTAGATGTGAGTTTAAGTGACCGTACTCGGTCTTGACGATTTTGTAGAGCGGGTCATGTGTTGTATCGGACGATGGGTATCGAACCAGTAAACAAATACAAAGCAAGAGAAGCGAAAAGTCGGCCCTCTTTGTCTTGCTAAATTCTGTCATTCTTTTATAGAACAGCCTTTGCGACATGATCGGCATCCATGTATGAACATTTTGAAAATATACCTGGCAGGCTCCATACAGTTCTCCTGGTTTGGATTGGGCTAGGTCATGAACTTCTTCGCTAAGGTCGGTCTCGGTCTTTACAGCTTCCAGCCGTTTAAGAAATGTGCCATGTTTGGTGATCTCTAGTGCACTGTTTGGCGGGTCTCCGGACGCCAATCGAGCGGGGTGAGCATTGTTGAAAGTTTTATGAACCGCCAACCTCTCTACATCCTTCAAACGTCTGCGAAGGTAGCGGAGCTCGTCCACGAATATGTTAGATGCCGGGTCTTCATAAACGCACTCGACATTATGCCTACGGTGAACCACAGAGTGTAAGTCCCGTGGCAACAGAATAAGGGTGATTAATAATATCGGCTGATTGGCAAGCACACTCACTTCTGGCACGGGAGGCAGCTTGGCAGCCTCTTATCGCACTTCGTTTTCCGTCGCCGACAGTATACACAGACATTTTCTGCTCGCGGTAGATCGGATCCACTCGCCACTATCCTTTGAGAAGGTACATCGACATCCATGGTTCGATCACTCTTACGTAAAACAGCCTAAAATTGTAGGCCCACAAGAACAGTGTTCCTTCCCATTGAAGATTTTAGCTTTCTCTTGCTCGAGATAATGTTGCGTCAAGTGGGGCTTAATTCAGGTGCACGTGATAGGCTCGTATTTTCAGGTAATAATACTCTGTATTTTCTAAGGGTGGGTTTAACCACCACCTTTATACTTCGTGACAGGACTAGAATTCCAAATACAGTCTCAAATAACTCAAATCAAGTGGTTTCAGTATGCTTAACATATACTCCTTTATATAGTCTATAATATTAGTATTCAGAGCGCAAGTATCAGCATTTGAGCTAGTTACTCAGCACCTAAACTGGACTAGCTTCCGGGATACTGCAACATACCCCCTCAGTTAAGGCTGCTGTATTCGATTAGATGTCTTATATCGACTAATCCTAGCTACCTAATAAAGGCCTAGTGTTTCTGGGCCGTAAGGGCCTTTATAAAGCCGTCAGAAGTCATCTTATCAGTCGATATCCACTCAATTTGAAGCCTTTTTTCAGCTACTTCTTGACATATCCAGTACTGGTGTATATCGATATGTTTGAGCTTAGTTGCTAGCTTAATTGCTGGGGTTAAGACGATTTGTATAGTCTGCTGGTTATTATATAATACCTTATATTCGTCCAGTTAAAGCTTAATTTGGTTGAAGAACTGGCGCCACTAGTATAACTGGGTTGAGGCATATAAGAGAGCCAGTAATTCAGCTTTAGTTGATAATCTAGTAACTGCCTTCTGCTTACTAGAGTGCTAGTCAATTAGTCCTCCAAACAGTTTGAATAAGAACCCTTCAGTGCTTTTCCGGGTATCGGTATCGTTAGTATAGGCTGCATCAGCTGAGTAGTATAGATCTGGATTAACCTGGTCACTACTTCCTTCTTGGCTGTATTCAATAGCCAGATATCATATATTATACAGGTATCTTACGATACGCTATACTGCTTCAATATGTTAAGGACTTGGATTAGTCAAGAATTCAGCCAGTTTGTTATTAGCCCGGGCTAAATCAGGCCTTGTATTAATTGTAGTATACCTGATTGAGCCTACTAGGGCCTGATACAGGTATATCTACTAATCTGTAGCTTGATCCTGGTTAGCTGAAGCTGCATTTATATCTATAGCTATTGGAGTGTTGAATCTAGGGCCTTTTATAAGGTTAAAAGAGGCTGCGATCTTCTTAATATATAAGTCCTGGCAGAGCTAGAGCTTAGTCTCACTTTGAATCACTTATATCCCTAAGAACCACTTTAGATCTCCTAGATCCTTGAACTTATATTAATTGAGCAGCTTCTCTTTAAAGGTAATAAAGTCAGCTTTATACTCTAAAGGATATAATATCACTATATTGTCTATATAAAAGAAGACAATTAGCCGGCCACTAGTAAAGAGACATAGCGATTCAGGCACTTAAGTTAAGCCTAGCTCTTTTAGGGTCTTACTGAACTTATTGAGCTATATAAGGGGTGATCTGTATAAGCTATAAAGAGCTCTTAAGAGCCAACAGACCTTTCCAGGGACTCTAAATCCTTCTGGTTGATACATATATACGGTTTTGTCTAGTAGGCTATTAATAAATATATTTATAGCGTCTAGCTATACTGCTTTTAGGCCAAATTTAACTATTATAGCTATAAGATACCAGAAAATTCAGGCTGCAAGTGTTGCTATATACTTATCCTGATTACTTGGAGGCTATAAATCACCCTATATACAGATCCGAGCCTTATATTAGTCTAGAAAGCTATCCTTATTGAATTTGTATATAAATACCTACTTTAGAGGGAGTGGTTTGATTGTTAGGTCTATGGTTCAATAGTTGATTAAGGCCTAGGTGCCTCTTTTATCCAGGTTCTCTAGCTGTTTCTGAGCTGCTACTTTAAACTCAGCTATATATAGGTATCCCTGAATGTCTGACCAGCTTCTAGAGGGGTCTAGGAGGTTGTTCTGATATAGTCTAGTCCTAGTAATTATAGGACAATTGATAAGGAAGGCAGTATAATATAGAGTAAGTGTTTCTGGCTCTTCTAGGTAAGCTAGGTAGACCTAGTAACGTGGTTTTGGAGCCCTTCAACCTTCTATTATATTGGACTATACTAGGCCTTATGATATATTATAAGCTTTACAGGGCTTAAGGCCTATATTAGTAGATTTAATAATATTTTGACTTGGTGTTATAGGTATTGATACTAATAAATCAGGTATAGTATCTAATTTTAGTAACTGGCTAGCTTTGTTAGGACTAGTATTGACTATAATTGTATTCTGATTGGCTGGTTTAGGTATAATCTTAGATATTGGTTCAGGTATAGGTTCAGGAGTCAGAAGTGCTCCTACCCCCTGAATTTAAGTAGTCTTTTCAAGGCTATTTATTCTAATTAGAAGCTGTATTTAAGCGCCTGATTTAGCTATATTTAGGCTTATATTTTGAAGTAGTTATATATAGAAATCCTTAATTTCATCCTTAAATTCAGGGCCTTCTAGAGTGTATAATTTGATTGTTTCTACTACTTTAGGGGCTAGTTCTAGGCTCAGATCCCTTGGATTATATCCACTAGCCTTATTAAAGGTTATATCTCTTGAGTATATTACCTACTATAAGCTAGGTATCCAGATTCAGAAGATATTAGTTAAGTTGTAGCCTACTAAATATCTAATATAAGCTCTAGGGATAAGCTTCTTAATCCTTAGAATCTTATATTTAAGGGTATAAGCTTTATACCTATAGACCTATATATAGCTACAATAAAGCTTAGAGTCTTTAACCTGCTTATAGGCCTAGAGTCTTTCAATAGGGGTCTTTTACTAAGCTTCCTGTTGTAGTAAGTAGTTAGATATATAACCTACTATATAGACTATTTTAGGCTAGAGGTGATCCAGGAGCTTTGAATCGATCTGTATTAATCTAACCCTTTTAAATATCATACCCCCTGATTGTTCTATAGCTCTATTCTGGTCTAGTGTATAAGGTATAGTACAGTTTTCAGTGATCCCTTTAGTAGCTAGCTAGCTATCCTACTCCCAGCCAAGGGTCTTTTTACTATCTAGCTGAAATACTCTCACTTAATAGTCCTAGCGGATCTGTATATAGGCTATATAGTCTTTTACAGTCCTTAAAATAGCCTTCTAGGTCTTGTTTAGGAGTATATAAATATAGTTTATAGCTGTAAGTCTATAAAGGAAATAAAGAACCTACTTAGCACTAGCTAAGGGGCTTTGTTTGATTAAATCTATAGCTATAACCTTAAAGGGAGCCTTTGGTTTAAGGTTAGGAACTCTGCTGATTACCTTCTTAGCCTTGGATACTGAACAGACCTTGTATTTAGATTGATTTGGACTGCTAGGTTGATCTATAGCCTTTATACAGTTGATTTGGATACCCTTAGTGGTATAAGGGAGTTGTTAGATAGTGCCTAGCCCTATATAGACAAATCGCTAGTATAGGATATCTAGAGAGATAGCTGGTTAAGGCTTAGGATTAGTCGATTTTGTATATTTACCTATATATAAGGCTACTAGCTAGCTGCTAGAAGGTTGGTATTTGACTATATAGTGATTATTGATATTATTGATTATACACTAGATTTAGCCTCCTTTAGTTAGCTGACTATTTGCCTGATCCTAGTATATCCTGCTTTTATTGGCTAGCTTTAGGGATACTAGGTTAGTAGGGAAGTTAGGGCTATAAGAGACGTTATTAAAGGTAACTCTATAGTCCCCTGTTAGGTATTGAACTGTAATATCAACATTACTGGTTCCTAGCATTTTAGCAGTATCTCCGCCAGCTAATATATTGTACAGGTTTAGAGTATAACTCTTAAAACATGATTTGTTATAATATATATAGATATTTATAGCTGAATCTAGGAGGAAGCTATTATATAGTAGCTAATCAGAGCCCTCTTTAGCTAAGAAGGATTGAGCTGAATATACAATGAATATATCCTTTAGGTCTAGCTTCAAATATATAGCCTTTAAGTCTAGCTTTGAATATATATAGAATACAACCTTTAAGGCTAGCTTTAGAGCCTTCTTTTCAGCTGTATTTGTATCTATATTTATGTCTGTATTAGCTATATTAGGCTGATTTGATTGTATTAGCTAATCTGTAAGCTAGTAAGGTATAGCCTTATATATAGCGTCTTTTAGCTGTTTAGTCGTTCTTAGTATATTCTGGATAAGCTGTTTGATCCTTTGGCTAGGTATCTAGCCAGCTAGGCTTTTACTAGGGTTTAGAGTCTAGCAGTCCTTATAAAGGTGGTTCTTCCTATATATACAGGGGTTCCTGCTTGTATTACAAGCTCCTGATTGGTTGTTTTGAGCCTTTTCTAGCTCTTGATTAGCTGGATCCTTTGAATCCTAGCTGTCTGGCTAGCCTAGTTCACTAAACGCTAAGAAGGCTGTATGCTTTGTATATATAGCCCTAGAGTTTAGGGACTTCTGGTGGTCTCGGAACACCTGGATTAGCTGATATAGCTTAATATTATAGCTCCCTTCTATTAGCCTAATATTCTAGATTGAGAAGAAGGTTGGATATTTGCTCTAGATAGCCTTAATAAAGTCAAATAAGGGCCTGCTACTCTAGGTCTCTAGCAAATTAATCTTTTGATACTTTCTTATAACTATATCCTACTTTAGAAGCTAGGGCTTAACTAGGGTTATATAATCAAACGTTTTTAGAGCTTGATACTCTCTAATCAACTGTTATTCTCTAATCTTTATACTTGGCTGGAACTTTCTTTTAAGGCTTACTAGGATATTATATATTATAAGGCAGTTTATAGTATATATAAAGTGATCCTTTAATATTGACTACTGGATCTGGAACCTTATATCCTTAATAAGGGTCTTCTTGGCTATATATTTCTTTTCTTGGTATTGATACTAGCTTGTTAGGAAGCTATATAACTGGAATTCAGAGGTTGTAAGGTCCTTCCATATAATCTATAGCTCTATTTAAGCTGTTTCAATCGATTCAGTAGCTGCCCTTTGATATATATCCTCGAATTTTGGTTTAACTAGAGGCTCTAGCTTTATAAGCTTAGAGTCTTTAATATCAGGGTTAATATACTCCTAAATATCACTCTTTTTAGCTACTGTTTTGACTGTTTCAATCTATTTGAACCAGTTATCTTTACCCTCTAGTATAAGGTTAATCTTAATATTAGTTGATATATTATATTAAGTGGTTATATTGTAATATTTGAATATATTTAGTGTTTTTAAGAGATTTCGATGATTATATAACCAGTATACTTTACTTCGATGTTTTTAGGAGGCTTTGTAGTAGTAGTATCTAATACCTTATAGCTATAGCTTTCGATTTGATATATTGTAGTATAGTAAATTAAATGTAAAGGTACTTTTTGTATTAATCTGGACTTATAACTGTTGCATTAAGTAGGGCTTAATTTAGGTGTATATAATAGGCTTGTATTTTCAGGTAATAATACTCTATATTTTCTAAGGGTAGGTTCAACTACTATAACAGCCTGGCTACTATAAGCTTTATAAAGGGAGGCAGTAGCCAGTTAAGGTACTATATTAATAAAGACAATTAAACTAAGGAGAGAAAAGTTCTCTATATAAACAATCAACTATATAAATACTGCTTAGCCTAGATTAAGTCTAGTACTAAAGGGATATAGCAAATCGCTAGTAGCTGATCCGGTCCGCTAGTCCTAATCTATCACTAATCCTCCTTAACTACTATATCCAGATCCTAGCTACAACTATACTGCCCTAGCCTAGCTAGGCAGTCATACTACCCCCCCCTTTAAGTAGCAGGTACCCTTAACTATAGTAGTCAAGTAAGTATATCAGGCCTATTGTTTATTAGATCCTTGTAGCTATTATATCCCTGCTCCTAAGCCTTAATCCAGTCGACTAGTCTATATAGCAGTCCTAGCTGCTATAGATATTTAGTATAGAAATTATATAGTTTATATAGGGAGTATTTGAAATCTAAGGCTAGGTAGAAGTTAAGGTCTTTATTATAGCTAATCTAGCTAGTCTAGTATAGCAGCTTACTCTATAAGAGCTTAGTAGCTAGTATTTTATCTACTTTATACTTAGCTTTATCTATAATATATATAGACTCTAGCTCTAGGTTATATTGCTCTAGTAAAGGGTTATCTGCTACCTTATATAGCTAGTCTATATAGAATATATTATATACCTTAATAGAGTCTAGTAGCTTCAGTTAATAAGAGTAGCCTACCTTCCTTAAGATCTTGAAAAGGCCCTTATTCTAGTTGTCTAGCTTCTTGCTAGATTATAGTATATACTAGCCTTTTCAGGTAACCTAGACCTTATCCCCTATATTAAAGTTAGGGACCTATTAGTATAGATTAATATTATACTCTTTCTTATACTAAGCCTTCTTAATAGCTTCTTTACTCTTATTAAGGGCCTCTTCTATACAGGTAGTAATATCCTTAGTATATTTCTAGCTAAGCTATAGTATAGTGTTAGCTAGTACTAGCTATAGCAGAGTCTAGTTAAAGAAGGTTTAGGATAGATAGCTGTTCTAGACTTTATATAGAGATAAGCTACTAAGACTACTATAGGGTAGGGTCAATTAAGTATAGTTGATTATTAGCAGGTAGTCTAACTAGTTATTCTAGTAGTAGCTTATAAAAGAGTATAGATATAAATTATTATATTAGTTAATAATCTCAGTTTAGCTATCTGTCTATAGATGATTAGTAGTTAATAGCTTATACTTGATCCCTAATATATAGTAAAAGGTAGCCTAAAACTCTAATATAAACTAGAGACCTTAGTCTAAGACTATTAAATCAGGGGCTCTATAGTATTAGTAGATATATTAGATAAATAGCTAGACTAAGTCTTTAGCGTTTATAGTCTTAAAGCAAAGGATAGATATTGCTTACTTAATAAGCCAGTTAACTATAACCAGTATAGTATTAAACCCCTTCTTGTCTAGCAGGAAACTCTTGAAGTCTACTAATATATCCTTCTAGAGCTTGTCTGGTATTAGTAAGGGGTATAGTAAGCTAGAGGTCTTATCTCTAGATATATAGGATCTATAATAGATATAGTAGTTATATATATACTACTTAATATCTAACTATATACCTAGCTAGTAGTAGTATAGCTATAAGAGCTAGTAAGTCTTGTCTTTATCTGGATAGGTAGTTGATATCTAATTATAAGCTTCTTGGATTAGCTCTATATAGAGGTTATCTAGAGTAGTAGAGACAACTAATTGACCTATATATAGTAATAGTCTATCCTTGATAGTATATTTATCTAGAGTAGCTAACTTGGCCTATATATAGAGGGCTTCCAGGGACTCTATATCCTTATTAGCCTAAAGTATCCAATTAACTAGATTATTAGACTTATTGAAAGAGTCTTCTTCTTTAATAGATAGCAGGTCAATTGCTAATATCTTAATACTTAAATCCTAAAGAACTCTAGAATCTACCTAGTCCTAGGATAGGAAGATATAGGTCTAATATTAGGTCTTGATTCTATCTTAAGCAGCAACTTTAGTATCCCTCTAGGTAAATATATCTGCTTTCTGGTTCTATTTACTAGACCTATAGGATATAACAAAATAGTATTCAGCTAGTGCTTCAGTCTAATAAGCCTAATAGCTAGTTAGCTACTTTATTGATATAAAGTACTCTAGAGCCTTATAGTTAGTATAGATTTTGATCTGTTTTATAGTCCCCTAGAGCTCTAGACACTACTTGGCTAGTAATCTAACTATAGCTAGTATTTCCTTATTATATATCTTATAGTTATACTTAGTAAGTACTATAGTCTTTAAGAAGTAGGCAACTAGATACTATTCCTTATTAGAGTAGAGCTATAATAGAATACTAGTAATCACTCTGTCTAATATATCTGTTTCAATTATTAACTTATATTTAGGGCTATAATAGTATAGTATTAGTATAGCTATAAGCTATAGCTTTAGCTCCTTAAAAGCCTCCTAGTACTACTTATTGAATATAAATGGAATATTAGTCTTTATAAGTTAGATTAAAGGCTTAGTAATTCTTCTATAGTCCTAGATAAAGCATCTATAAAAGTTATAGAAGTCTAGGAATAACTAGATTCCCTTTACTATAGTAGGAGTAGTCTAGTTAACTATTATAGAGACCTTTTCTAGATTAACTTTAATACTATCTATAGTAATAATAAAGCCTAGATATTTAGTAACATGTATATACAGTAAGTCGCTTAAGACAGTAACCTGTTTATTTTCTATAATTTCCTACTCTACTATACTTTACTCTACTTTTTCTCTACTATATATTATAGAATCAACTTCTAATAAATATAAGGTTATCCTTACCCTCCAAGCCCTTAAATATAACCCCTGTCTTAATGTTATATATATAGCCAAAATCTATAGTACTCTACTTAAAACAGTCCTTGATTAATATAGTAGCTGATTATTACAATATAATATTCAACCTAAATCTCGAAAGCTTACTAATTTAGAAGAATCAGTAATTGTTTAATATATTCTTAACCTTGATTCTAAAGGGTTTCTATCTAGACTTTGTAGTATAGAAGATATAGCTAATTATCTGCTTACTAAACGAAATACAGGATATATCGGAATATACTAGGCTTCTTGCTTTATACAATAATAACTATAGCTTATTATATATTTTAATCAAAAATACAATTACTAGAGAGCTAAATACAAAGATCCAATTATAATTAGTGGCTAGTTTTTACTCCTTAAGAATACAATTATAAAGTATAGGATTATAGATATAGATATCTATAATTTTAATAAGACTAGCTTTATAATAGGTATTATCTTAATAGTAATAGTAGTTATAAGCTTAGAGAGGTCTAGTAGAGTAAAGGTAAAGCAGCCTAGTAATCGCAAATAGGTTATAGTAATCTAGGCTATAGATATACTTAGCTAGTTACTACTGCTATTTATAGTTATAAAGGGTATATATATTCTACTCTTCTAGTATAATAAGTTCAAATTACTAAAGGGTTAGAGGCTCTCTATTAGTAATAACAGATAGACTATAAATGAGATTAGTCTAGATTAGATCAAGCATTTTAAATTATATATATAGCCTTGAAAAGTAGATAGATATTGATTCCTAATACTTGATAGCTATAAATCCTACTACTTAACCAAATTCAAGCTTTTCTATTAGGACTATAATATTATTATACTTTATATACCTCTTTATTCCTCTTATATTCTCTAGCTACTTGATATAGGCTGTTTTAGTCTATTGAAAAAGTTATATAGCAAGCAAATTAAGGGTTTAATATATAGTAGTTAGACTTATATTATAAAGGAGGATTTCTTTCTAGTATTCCAGGTAGTATTCTAAGAGTTAATAACTATACAAAATATCCAGGGAGGCTTTAGAGGGACTGGAATTATACCTTTTAATCCTTAGCAAGTCCTAGATATCCTCCTTCCTTATACAAAAACACTAACTCCTTTAAACTTATATCCTAGTATAGCCTAAACTTAGAACTCTAGAACTCTAAAGAATACAACTAATATCTTATAATAGTCTACCTTTATTAAAACCTGAATTAATTACTATTAGAGTAGCTCTCTAATATAGGCTATTGATACTATAGACTAATTTACTAAAGGTTTAGTAATAATTATATATAAGATAGCTCTATTATAGTTATAGATTACTGAGCTAAAAGAGGCAAATAAGAGGCTTAGTAAACATTATAAGCTAAAAAAAACTAGACTATAAAAAGGAGGATTACTTTCTATAGAAAAGATAGAGGAGTTAGTAGGTTATATTAATATAGATAGCTAGTAAAGTAAGGAAATAGGTAGTAGTAGTAGTTAAGGGTAAGGTATACAATTATATATTTGGTACTATAGTAATTACAGTAAGACTAGATATAATATATATACCTATTAAATAGTACTAGAGACCTTTAAGGAAGAGGATTAATATATTAATAATTAGTTTTAGAGTATTATAGTTGAATAATAATTAATCTTATACTAGAGTTATAGAAAAGTAAACAGTTTACTATCCTAAGCAACTTACTGTATATATATATTATACTTGACCCTGAATTTATACTTCTTTAGGTTAGTCTATAGACCTATATCCCTTAGCTACTATAAGATCTTCTTAATATACTCTTTATAGTCTAACTTATTCTTAGAGTAAATAAGGATATTATCTAAGTAAGTAATACAGAAATCGTTTAAGTAATCAAACAGGATATCATTTATATATTACTAATATATTACTAGTCTATTAATAAGGCCAAAAGGGAGGACCTTATACTTATATAAGCTATAACAAGTCTAGAAGGTAGTTAACTCCTTAGACTTAAGGTCTATCTAAATCCGATTAAAAGTCTAATAGATATCCAGCTTGATATAGAGCCTAGTATAGCTAATCTAGCTTAGTAACTCATTAATCAACAGGAGGGGATATTAATCCTTATAGATTATCTAATTTAAGTTCCAGAAATTAATATAGAGATATAGGTATCTATTAGCCTTATAGACAAAGAGGATTAGTATAGTAAAGAGAGCCTAACTAGACTCTATAAAACCTTTATAAAGGTTCTTAATAAGGTAGCACTTGATCTCCTCTAGTTCCTCTATAGTTATATAGTATAGTAGTCTAAAACCTAGGTTATTAGGCTCTATTAGATCAATCCTATAATTATAGGGCTAGTTAGGAAACAATATATCCAATACTTCTTTAGAAAAAATATCCTGGAACTCTTTATAAGCCGCTAGTAGTAATAGTTCTTATAGTATAGTAAGCTCTAACTAGCTAATTTAATAGAGGTTAGTAGTCTAGCTACTACTATCTATAAGGCTTTAGTCCTTCTAATCTTGGATTAATCAGTTAATCTTATATAGACTAGTTAAAAAGAGCTTATTATCCTCTTAGTATAGATATAAGCAAAAACCGTTCATTAAGATAGTATTAATATCTATCTAGTAGAGCCTCTTAGCTTTAGTAGGCTAGTAGGGCTTCTTTTAGTAAGGGAGGTTAGGGGTTCACTATTAGTCCAAAAGGTTATCATTTATCTTCTATAGATAGTCCTAGAGCTCTAGCTTAAAGGAAACCTTAAGTTAAAGCTTCTACTTTAGCTTTAGTCAAGGGGTTAATTTAACCTAGCTACTAGAGGAAATTACAGTAATCTCTATATTCTTATAGCCTAAATCGCTTCCTTAATCTATAGTAGTAAAGGCCTAGTCCCTATAATCTATATCCTCTTAGTAGTTAAGAGCCCTTAAGGCTAGGATTAGATCCTAGTAGTTCTACCTGATTTCCTTAGCTACCAAGTAGCTAGATAGTAACTTAACTAGCTAGACTAAGCGGTATTACTAGTAATCTAGTAAGATATCAAAATAGGCTAGCTACTTCTATCCTATTATTATATTATAGCTTCCTAGATCCAATATTAAAAGGGGTATATTATACTAGCAATACTAGTTAATAGTTAGGTATAGCTGTATATAATAGATAACTAGTCTCCCTAGCTAGCTATTATATCCTTTAATCCAGATAGGGCTAGATAGTTAGATAGTAGTAATATTAAAGGACCTAGCTAGATCAATTATAAAGAGTATATTAATAAATATAAATCTATTTACTCTAGAGTTAATAAGGGTATATAAGGTAATACTAGTTCTATTAGTTGATAGTATATAGGCTATAGTAAGATACTATCCTCCTATAAGACTTCTTAAGTTAATTCCCTATAAATTAACCCCTAGAGAGCCTAGACTAGAGTCTTTATCTAGGCCTCCTCTTTTCCTAGGTCTATATTAGTAACTCTATCCCTATAAATAGCATTCTTATAGACTCCCAGGTCTCTAGCTTTATTATTCTCAATATCCTTAATATCAGCTGCTTAGTCTAATAGCTTATAGTCTATATATAAGTGGCTGATCCCCCTACAATTAAAGCATCTAGTCTGCTAGTGTAGCTAGAACGGTGATATAACTGGCTAGGGGTTGATTAGCTTAAGCTAAGGCAGCCAGCCTAGAGCTAGTGGTAGTATACTGTCTACTTGACTAAGTGGCTTTAGGAGTTAAGGATACCTAATGGCTAGACAGGCAGGAGGTAGCTATATAGTAGCTTTAGCCTCTTGGTCCTTTATAATCTGGCTATTAAAGTATTATAGATCAGTATCAATATAGCCTAGACGATTATAGAGCTTCTAGAAGTCGCTATCCAGGTTATATTTAGTAGCTAGGATATATAACTAAAGAGAAGCTATAACCTTCTTATATAAGTTATCAAAACAGTCTGCCTCTAGGATCCAGCCTCTATTAACTAGCTAGAGGAATCATATCTTAAAGTCCTGGAAAAACTCCTTATTCTTTATTTTTAGTTCTCTGTATTTAGTATAGGTGTGACAGCACATGCGTCACGTAGCTAGGAGGTCTGCGTTTGCACTTATATTAAACCTCTGCACACCTAGCTAGTTGCTCCTTACTTTAGTATCTTCGTCAATACAGCATCATTGCCAGCCACTGCCTCCCTTGTGAAGCTTATAGTAGCTAGGCTGTCACACTATACTAAAGTCTCCTTCCGGTTTGGATCAAAACTAGCAGGTTCCAGGTCTATGCCCAGGTCAAGCGGTTGCGACTGTACTCAAACAAAATCAAATCCATACATCCAGGTTTTCATTTATTTATTTATCCATTTCCAATTCGATTCTATCCACCAGCTAAATGGACCCTCATCAGCAGCTAGCAGCCATACAGGCTCAAATCACGCAGCTACATCTCGAAATTCAGACCCTATATTCGCATTCTCGTCCGAAACCAGCCCTCCCTGCCCCTGATAAATTCAATGGCTCAACCCAGCGATTCGATATATAGCTCCCCTTAATCAGAGCTAAGCTACACGTTAATGGTATAGCAATCAGTGACCCTATCGCTCAATTCTACTACATGTTCCTGAACCTCGATAGTCACGTACAAGCCATGGTGCTGCCGCAGCTCGCATAAGCTGAAGAATCTGAATCGTGGGACTATAATACAATTCTGGCACAACTCTCACGGGTCTACAACAATCCGAATAAGATTCAGGAGGCTAAGGATAAGCTACTCTCTCTGCAACAGGGCACTGACTCGATTCCGGTATACATATCGAAGTTTGAGCGCACCCTGTATAAGGTGCGTGGCCAGGACTAGCCAGATACAAACAAAATTTCAGTGTTCCGGAAAGGGCTAAGCCCTGCAACTCGCAACCGACTGAACCAACAGCTGACCCTTCCACAAAGGTATCCTGATTTTGTCCGGGTCGTTCAACAGCTTGCAGGTCGAGGTTCTGGTTCTGGTTCTGGTTCTGGTTCTGGTTCTGCGTTTGCCCCTATACCTGCCTCTGATTCTAGTAACCATTCTAGTAATCATCACTACCCTTGTACGCCACAAGTCCTGCAATGCAATGATTCTATAGAAATCAGCTCTATAGGGATCAATGCCCTTGATATTGCTGCAATTGAGACTGGCCCTAGTACTATTATCAATACTGACAACAACGCTCCTTATACACGCTCAATATTACCTGCATGTAGGGATCAATATCGGGAACAAGGACGCTATGTACAATGCAGCTTATACGATCACTGGGTAGGCTCATGCCTATTGCAGCCATATAAGCCAGAGGCTAGGAAGCAGGTTGCCTTCAGGAGGAACCCTGTTGATCTGGCTGCCCTTGACCCAACTGAGTTAAATACTGGTTCGGATAATGAGTGGGATACTGGTAATGAACTAGAGAGGTTGCAAAAGGGCGAAATATAACGCTGGTGGCCAGCTTTCTTCAAGGAGGGGGTAATGTGACAGCACATGCGTCACGTGGCTAGGAGGTCTGCATTTGCACTTATATTAAACCTCTATACACCTAGCTAGTTGCTCCTTACTTTAGTATCTTCATCAATACAGCATCATTGCCAGCCACTGCCTCCCTTATGAAGCTTATAGTAGCTAGGCTGTCACAATAGGAGTCTTCCTTATAGTATTGGTTATAATAGATATTATCAAGGGCTATTAGTATCTTAGTATAATCAAGGTAAAGGTTATTGTTCTCTATATTACTAGTATATTAAGGGTATAAGTGCTACTAAGCTTCTCTCTCTATATAGTCAAAAATAAATAATTAGATCTTCTAATTGCTATCAAATTAAGAGCTATCAATTTAGAGTTTATCTATAACTTGCTCCTTCTAGACTTAATACTTAATAGTTCTATCCTTCTTCCTAGAGAACTAAGGAGGGTCCTTATACTTTAGTTTATATTAAACTATATACTAGGATTCAGATCTGGTTATTGGTTCCAGGGAAACTTAGGGAGGAGTTAGGTTTTAGAGTAACTAGGCAACTATAGCCTCTAGCTTTTCAATCTGCTTCTAGACAGTCTTAGCCTCTATTTGATTCTTGACTTGGGTATACTAGAGAGCTAAAAGGTTGGTATACTAGTCTAGGCTCTTAAAGGGTTCCTAATCAAGGGGGTTGCTTTTAAAAGAGGCTGGATATTAAGTAGATCCTTGTAGTTCAGGAGGTCTATAAGAGGTATCCCTTACTTTACCCTTGTCTTTAGCTAGAGGGGCTATATTAGTAGTCTTGAATTTGAAGGTTAAGCTTAGAGTATTAAATCAGTTATATAGTCATATTATAGGTATATCCTGATTTCTATTGCTGTAGGCTATTAGGGGTAGTATTCTTGCTAGGATATATTTGCTAGTTATATAGGTATATATTTAAAGGTTAAAGAGTATAAGAGGTTTGATAGGTCAGTAAAGATAGTAAGTATAAACAGGCTTAATAAACACTGGTTCTGATCAAATTCTGGCTTCTAAGGCTTCTCTAGCTGTCTTTACTTTAATAGCTTGTTTTATTAAAAGACTATAACTACAAAGTATAAGCAATAAGAGCAATATAGGGGAAGTAGGGCAAGAGCAAGGACTAAGGTATTCAGATTGACTAGAGTTATCTATTTTAGATTATAGCAGTTACTATACCCCTTTATATATACTCTATAGTATCCCTTAGAGATTAGTTCTCTCTAGAGGGATATATTATTAGGAATACTATAGGTATACTATTGCTTTAGAAGATAATATATTAGAAGGTAATATATCTCCTAAAGAATATAATATAGTATCTTTAGTTATATACTATATCCAACAATAGCTATACTGAAATACTCTTAATACTCCTACTTAGTCCTTATAGGATATAATTGAGTTCTTGCTATTAGTAGTACTCCTACTTACTCCTACTCCTACTAGTTATTAGCTCTATTAATTCCTTGAAACGGAGGAATATATTTCGGCTAAATGGTTTAGTTATTCTATCTGCAATCATTTCAGTAATAGGTATATATAAGACTATAATCTTCTTCCTCTCTTTAAGATCCTAGATATAGTAATATTAGATATTAATATACTTTGATTGTTTATATAAATAAGGGTTCTTTACTAGTGCTAGAGCTCCCTAGTTATCCTTTCTGACTTAGATATTGTTAGGATCTTTCCTAATATATTCCAGATATTCTATATCTCTAATTATTTATCCTAGCTATACTACTTGCTTTATATATAGCGATATTGCAATATACTTGGATTCAGTACTTGATATAGCTACTGACTTTTGCTTTTGATTTGCCTAGGATATTAGGCCTCTATAAAGTATTATAATATATCCAGATATACTCTTATAGTCAGACTTATCTCCTATCTAATCAGTATCTAAATAGACTATAAGGTTCTTGTCTAGTATATCTGTTATATATATAATAAGCTTAGATTGTTTTGTTAGGCTATATTGGATTTTCTAGTTAATTATATACCTGATATATCTAAGGAGTTCTTTTAGACTATTGCTATAGTACTTCACTAGGCCTTTTAGGTATTAGCTTAGTCTCCTTATACTAAATATAATATTAGGGTATATAAGGATTATCCTGTATATTATACTTTCTATTACCTACTAGTATTTAGTCTTGTTTATTATAGTATCCTGCTCTAAAGCTAGACGGATTTTATTATATCTATTTAATAGTACCTATTTTATCTTATAAGGGGCTTCCTTGAATCTAAAGCAGTCTAGGATAGTCTAGAGGTAGTATTTCTAGTTAATAAATAGCTCTCTTATCTTCTAATTTCTTATAATCTAAATACCAAGAATTTTAGAAATCCCTTCTAGGTCTTTAGTATTAAATCAGGTAAAAAGCTTAGAGTAGAACTAGTTAATATTTAATATCTTCCTAGCTATAGCTGTAATATTATTAATATATAAGAGTAGGATTATACTATACTTGGTATAGATATAAAGATATAGGTCTACTAGACTCTAGATAAAGCTAATCTCAAGTAGGAAGTCCCTTACTAGGAGGTTCTAGTCTTAGGCAGATTACTTTAATCTATAAAGGCTCTATATAGTCTATAATATATATCTAGGCTTAACTCTTATTTCTTTTAATAAAGTAAAGTAGATTACCTCCTATAGCTTTAATTTAGTAAATATATTTTTAATATCAAATTAATAGTATTCTAAGTCCTTAATAGCTATAATTGCTATAAATGCTTATAGTATATCTATCTATACTATTAGAGTAAAGGTTTTATTATAATCCTCTCCCTATATCTATAAGAATCCTCTTACTATAAGCCTTGCTTTAAACTGTTTAACTAAGCTATCTATATTTAGCTTAATTATAAAGATCTATTTAGTAGAGACAAGGTTAGCTCTATCTGGATATATCTTTTATTCCTAAATATTGTTTACTTCTAGTAATATAATCTCTTATTAGATAGCTACTTGCTATTATAATCTATATTATAGATTGTTTATTATATTACTATATAACTAGAGAATCAGAATTATCTCTACTTCTACTAAGCCTAGTAGTATAACTTCCTCTAGACTAATATCTATATTTTAAGCTATTATAAGTATAGCTTTAATAATCTTAGCTTACCTTTCCTCTAGTATATTATTAGAGTCAGGCTTCTGTTTCTATATATTATAGCAATCTAGCTTAATAAGATTACTTAGCTAGGTATAGGGTATATTAGTATATCTAGAGTAGTTATCCTTAATCAGGGTAGTATCTAGTATACTCTATTTAAGTAAGGTATTTTATAGAATAACTAGTTTACTAGACTTAGTAGTAGATTTAGAGGATATTACCTTTACTAGTACTAGAATAATTATATTAAAGTTGTTTAACTTTTTAGATAGTAGAGAAGTTACTATTAGGACTAGTTCCTCTTTATCTACTAGCCTCCTTAGTTATCTAGCTGTATTCTATAAGGGTAGTTTATTCAGAGTCCTTTATAGATTTAGGCTATAAATCCTTAAGTCTATAGTTCCCCCTTAGACTAACTTATCCTAGTCTACTACTACTAATTATATAGTATATCCTAGGTCTAGTATATATACCTTGAACTATTTAGCTGTAGTCTTAGAGTATCCTATAAATATATATATCTATCCTCTAGATATAAGCTTATCTACCCTACTGCCTTTAGGTAGTAACTTCAAGTTAATATATATATAGTATTTAGTACTGAATATATAGATATAATTAGCTTTCTGGTTCTTTATACCTATATAAGTCTTTTCTAATAAAAAGGTATAGTCTAGAGTAGATAATCTAATCTCTCTAGATAGCCTATTCTAGATATATATATATACTTCTACTGCCTTATTCTAGAACTTGATTAATAGCTTAGTATTAATTAGTATAGCTTATATATCCCCCTTAGCAGTCTAGATAGCTCTCTCTACCAGTCTGTTTTGATTATACTAGTAAGGAGCTATTAGCTAGTAGATTACTCCCTTTATCTTTACCTAATCTTCTAGAAGTAATTTAAGCTTAGTAGTATTATTAACCCTAACTCTAATCAGTCTTATCTAGGTTTCTTGCTCTATCTTTATTTTCTAATAGTATAATTTCAGGATAAGCTTATCCTTTATCTTGGCTAGAATAACCTATTCTTTATAAGTGGTATTCTTAACTAATATTCTAAAGTAGGAGTTTCCCTTTAATATCCTTAGAAGTAAGCTATATATATTAACAGAAACAAGCTTAAATATCTAGTCTTTCTAGAGGTTTAGTTACTTACTAATCCAGTTCTATAGCTTGGCTAGCTTATATACTTTATATAGGCTCCTTTAGGTATATCTAGAGATTATGATTTTATAGATATTACTAACCTTATATAGTTTCCTTAGCTTCTTAGGGCTATAGTAGCTAAACTAACAATATATTAGTTTATATTACTCTCTAATCTCTTTCTTAGATTTCTTCTTAGGCTATAGACTAGTATTATCTAATAAGCTAAGAGTATTAGACTTATTATTAGCTTTATATCCTTAGTGATTATATACTAGCTTACTATTAGTTTCCTTTACTAATAAAGTCAAATAAGATAAAGTATAAGCTAGAATAATTTCCTCTAGTAGCTAGATTAAATTACCTTAAGTAGAGAAGACTCTCTTATTAAGCCCTTTCCTAATCTATAAGACAATATATATACTACTAGATATATCTGCTTAAATAAGTATCTTATTATCTTTCTTAAAGTATATTATCTTATTATTAAATAAACTAAGAATACCCTTCTAGAAGCAGATTTTCCAAGATAATATAAGATTAATACTAAGATAAGGAATATAAAGTATATTAGATAAAAGTATAGATCTACTAGAACTAATATATATCTTAACTATCCTTTTATATTCTAAATATAACTTCCTTTCTCTAACTTTAATAATATACTAGTAAATAGAAATCAGTAACCCTCTAAAAAGTTAGGTTTAGTTAGTTATATATAAAGAGATACTAGTATTTAAGGCCTATTAGAATAACTAGATCTTATTAATTACTTCTTTTGAAATAGTAACTACTTTAGTATTATCCTCTAATTCTTTAGTACTATCTAGCTTAGTAGATAAAGGCTTATCGTTATTGTCTAAAGTAGATAAAGAGTCCTAAGTATTATTTATAATATATCCCCTTTAGAGTTTAGGTTTAGGACTCCTTTTCTTTAGTTTTAAGGAGGCCCTCTACTTCCTATAGCTCTTATCTCTAGTAGCCTAGCTTTTAGCTTTAAGTTTCTAGACAAATTTAAGTACTTCTTCCTTAAAGCTATAGTTCTAGACGAAATGCTTATTACTATATAGGTAGTAAAGAACTGATTGTTTAGGGTATTATCTAGCTGTTTTCTTTAGATAATTAGAGTTAGTACTAGAGTCCTAATCTCTCTATTATTAATATCTCTAGTTATCTTTAGCTATAAATACCTTACTAGAAGTAGTATCCTTTATCTATAATTTATACTTCTAGAGAATCTAGAGTTTTTTAGTTATATCTAATCTATCCTAGATATCTAAGGCTATATAGGTGACTAAATAGTTATCTAGAAGTCTTTAAAGAAAGAATTTAAATAGAGTGTTTTCAGTATATACTAATACTAGTATAGGGTTAGCTATAATAACCCTCCCTTCTAGCTCTATAAGCTTGATCTAAGCATCCTTAATTAGCTTCCCTTTAGCTAGTATAAAATATATAATCTTCTTTAGGTCTTTATACTATTCTTATAGTTTGGTTATACTATACTTGGTATATAATATATCCTATTTATTCTTAGTGTCTAAAAGGGGTTTGATAAAGGCTTAATCTAGTAGACTAATATAGATTATAATCAGATAGAGGACCTTGACTAAACTAGCTTAGTATTTCTCTCTCCTCTTTATATTCTATTATAGTATCTTTATCTTGATTTTCAGACTATTAATACCTTCTATAAGGTTATTAATTAGATCTGATATAGATAGTATAGAGGTAGGTATAAATTGTCTAATCTGTATATAATTACTCTTAGTCTAGTTAAGAACAAAGTCAAGCTCTTATCTAATAATATATAGATTAAATAGCTGGAACTAGCTCCTCTAGTTTAGGTAGCTAAAGATAGGTACTAGTTGTTTCTAGGTAAGATACTCTAGATCAAAATCTATACTTCCAGGTTCCTAGTATTGAAATTAGTTAGAGTATTTATAATAAAGAAAGGAGTGGAATTTTCAGACTATTGAATAGTAGTCTATAGTTTTAATAACCTTGTTATAATAGTTAGTTAGTTGAATTAATTTAGATTGCTAGCTGCAATCCCGTTTAAACTAGCGGTTATATCCAGCTTGTTTATAGTCCCTTCTACTTATATTAAGCTACTATACCCAGTTGCTTGTTTATAGACTCTTTCTGTATATATCAAGCTGCTATATACTCTGTTCCAGTTCAGAGGCTCCTATAATTGCCTTCTGTCCTGCTATCTGTATAATAGGCTTATAGACTTTAATAGGCAATCAATCAACATATCCAATACAACTACTAACCCAAGGTAAAACCCGGGCTTATAACCTATTAAAAGGCTATAACTACAAAGCATAAGCAATAAGAGTAATATAGGGGAAGCAGGGCAAGAGCAAGGACTAAGGTGTTCAGATTGACTAGAGTTATCTATTTTAGATTATAGCAGTTACTATACCCCTTTATATATACTCTATAGTATCCCTTAGAGATCAGTTTGTAACGATGGCTTATACCTGGTGTTAGGTAAGTCGTTGAGCGGGTTAGGTAAGGCAGGGATACCATTAAGTCAAGAAGTAATATATAGATTCAGTAAGTTACTAAAGTAGTAATAAGATACTTTATTTGAGTTAAGCATAAAGCTTCTATCTACTAAGGAATGTATGTTGTTTATATAGAATCTTTGTTTGTCCTGGATCAGCTGGATTACTTGGATCATTACCCTGATCCTAAGGATCCCTATAATCCTGTATATATTACATGACCCTTCCGTAGCCAATCCTAAGGGTTCTCTGTGTGGACTCCCTGTCCACTGAGCCTTAGGCCCTTGGTTTGTGTTTGTAACACTAGCCCCTTTCTAGCTAGCATCGTCTCGATCGCTTAAGGTCTAGAGAATGGTTTTCGCTTATTGTTATGCTTCCTGCCTCCTTTCTTATTATGCTACCTGAGTGTTCTTATAAAACCACAAATCGTTTGAATCTGTATAAGCGAGTGAAAAGGGACGGAATCCCTATACCTTCCTGTAGTCGTTGTCTAAAGGAACCCTGCTGCCGTTATGTTGTTTCGGCTGACTCCGATTGCTATACAGAGTGTATTCGTACTAGAGGCAATGTTACTTGTGATGTCTGGGGTCCTTCGAAAGGGGACTGGGAGAAGCTGGTACGGGTCGAGGATCGACTTACAGCCGATTCTGATGCTGCTATGAATAAGCAGTAGCGTCTGCTTGTGCTGTTGTTAGAAGTATCGGTCAAGTTAGCTTGTCTGGAAAAACAAAAGAAAATGTTCCGTTCTTGTGCTGGGGAAATGCTCCGTTGTGGTCTGAAGTCTTTGGATGAGCTGGATACGGTGGAGGCAGAGGAGGTATATAAGGCCACTCTTTAGGCCCTTATACCTGCTGCTTCAGCTGATGCATCAGGCGACCTTTCTAGCAACCCTCTTGACTTCTCTGGGGTTGCTTTTGATGCTAATCTTCCTATATTACCTTCTTTCTGGGATTTAATTAGTGTTGCTAGTGAAACTTCCTTAAAAGCCCCGGGCAGTTAAGATTTTCTTCTGGTTCCTATAAATTGTCTGTTTATTATTATTATTATTATTAATACTCTGTTTAGCTATCTAGCTACAGAACCTCTACTAGAAATATCATAAGGTAAACCGTGCCCCTTAGGGCTGGACGAAACCCTTATGCATTGGTCCCTATACGCACGAAGCGTCTTCGCCTGGTCCTCGCTGCTACTTAGCCGGTCTCACCGCCGACTATGTGATACCACCTGGAGCCTCTATAGCCCCCTTTCTTCCTCCTCCTCCTCCTGGTCCTGGATTGCTGCATACCTGCAGGCTCGCCGGAACTCAGGGAGGCGGCCGGTAGCTAGCAGCCACCTTACCACCGTCCCTGCACAGGCTGGGTCTGCCGTTGCTGCTGTGAAGTCGCGGGTGGTTCGAAGGGGGTGCGGTAGGAGGGCCCTCTGGAGCTCCTCTCTCTCTTGTTGTAGTTCTGGGCAATAGAGGACTATATGGCTGGCGTTTCCCTGTAATGCTGCAGCGACAGAGCGGCGTGTTCACTTCG
>KN832911.1:0-10117 GCA_000827325.1 Oidiodendron maius Zn
TCACGCGAGGTTCCCTATATAGGTCTGCCAGACTGCCTACCCGTAACCCTTTGGTCTTAACGAGTCGTCCTTGGACCTAGTATAGGGGTTAACAACTTCCATTACACAAGGAGGAACACTTAAGGATCTTCCAAGCCCTCGAGTCGCGCCAGGGAGTAAACTGCGACCCTGACGCGACTACTCAGAGCCGGACGGTATCGAGGGTGTCCTGTCCCTACTATAGTACATAGTAGGGTCGGATGGTTATTGTAAGCCATCTCCCTCTTATACAATCAATTGACTAGCAGGTAGTGCGATAGTTCGAGTCGTGGTCGATTCGACGTGTATATTATGTTGTAGTCACGGTCGCGTACAATTCTTGACCAGAATCACAACAAAACCACGTTTCGCGCCCTCAGCGACCATGCAGCAGGTACACGGTGCTGTAGCCCCTCGGACTCGATAGACTGAAGAGTTAAATATCATATCCTCGATTTTTGCGATGTCCAGCACCCTTTTCAGGGCGATTCCGATGGCTGTTCACCGGAGAGGTTTTTTAATTTATATACTTTCTATATTACTACTATACTATTTATATATAGTATTATAATTATATATCTATTACTTCTTAACTTTAAAAGCTAGACTTTATAGTAGTTAATTCTAGCTATTTATTTCTAAAGCTTCTTTATAATCTATTAAAGGTTATAGATTATCTATAGATATTAAACTAGAAGTTCTTTTATAATAACTATAAACTCTTTTAGCTTTATTTATATACTAAAGTTAAAGATAATCTAGATTTAAATAGTATCTTTAATATATTCCTTTACTTTATCTTTAAATATTAGGATTATATTACTATTAGAGAACTAATATACTATAATAATATTACTATCTTTAATTACTTTATTTACTACCTTTATAATCTAAATAGAAGATCTTTAAATAAGATCTCTACTTTAGTTTAAAGCTTTAATAACTATCTTATAGATTCTATACTCTAGAATATAACTATTTAACTAAACTAGAGTAATATAGTTCTACTAGACTAGTAGTAACTAGAATCTAGATATAGTAGTTAAAGAGAATTAATAATAGATTAGAACTAATAGACTAAAGTAACTACTAGTAATTTACTATATCTCTTTAATACTAGATTTAATCTAAACTAAATAGTATTTATATAGTTAATTGTTTATATAAAGAGCTTTTCTTTTTTTAGTTTAATTATCTTTATTAATATAGTACTTTAATTAGCTATTACTTCTCTTTATAAAGCTTATAGTAACTAGACTATTATATTATAATTAAACTTATTCTTCTTTTTCTTTATCTTTATAATTAATTAAAGTTAAATACTATTATTATTTATTAAAAGCTACTAGATTTAGTTAATCTATAGCTATTCTATACCTTTAATATTATTAGCTTTAACTATATAATTATAAAATAAGCTATTAAAGTAAAGGTAACTAAAGAAGCTTTAGAAACTAGTATTTAATTAAAACTAGTATTTATTAAAACTATTTATATTTATTACCTTTATTAATTTATTAAACTTCTTATACTTTTTAATCTTTAAATATTATTATTATTATTATTAATACTCTGTTTAGCTATCTAGCTACAGAACCTCTACTAGAAATATTATAAGGTAAACTGTACCCTTTAGGGCTGGACAAAACCCTTATATATTAGTCCCTATATACATGAAGCGTTTTCGCCTAGTCCTTGCTGCTACTTAGCTGGTCTTATTACCGACTATATGATACTACCTGGAGCCTCTATAGCCCCCTTTCTTCCTCCTCCTCCTCCTAGTCCTGGATTGCTGTATACCTGCAGGCTTGCTGGAACTCAGGGAGGTGGCTAGTAGCTAGTAGCCACCTTACTACCGTCCCTGTACAGGCTAGGTCTACTGTTACTGCTATAAAGTTACAGGTGGTTTGAAGGGGGTGTAGTAGGAGGGCCCTCTGGAGCTCCTCTCTCTCTTGTTGTAGTTCTGGGTAATAGAGGACTATATAGGCTAGCGTTTCCCCTATAATACTGCAGCGACAGAACAGTATGTTCACTTCTAGGACCCTTTACTAGAACAGGAATGCTCGGAGCTTTATCTTGTCTATACAGATCTATATAAGAAGGGAGCTTTTATGCTTCTTGAGGCCTTAGTGTTTCTGGAGTACCTTCTTCCCTTTAAATTCAGGGTCTATATCCGCTAGTTCTATACTAGGTCCTCTCTAGGACCTTGCCTGTATCTTGACCTTACCTTCCTACTATAGTCTCTAGTCCCTCTCTACTGCTTTATCTATTGTTAGCTCCCCTTTAGTATACTATCTGCTTATCTACTTTGCCTTCTATTCTCCTCCCTTAGGCAGGAGTTATAGTCCTACTAGCCTAATTCTTATCCTCTACTATTGGAGGCAGGATACCACTATAGTATAGGTACTATATACCTTCTTGGCTATATCTATATATTCAAGCCTTGACTTAAATTCTATAACTCTTTTATTAAGGTATATATAGATTAGTAGAGTAGCTGCTTTAACTTTAAGGTATTAAATCTAGGTTATATAATATCCTCTAGTTACTATATAGAGGTAGTTAGACTATACTATACTAAGGTAGTTAGTAATACCTCTAGGGTTTACCCCTACTTTATTAGGTTTATACTATATAGATACTCTATATACTATTATTGCCCTTATTACCTTAGTATAGATTTCTCTTATATAGACTAGACTATATCCCTAGACTAATACTATAAGCTTTATAAATACAAGCTTCTAGATAGCTAGCTTCTTCTTGACTTCTTTTAGATAGTGACTCTACTAGAGCTTCCTATCTAGCTAGACTCCAAGGAATCAGGCTGACTCTACTAGGTTAATTATATATCCTACTAGGTAAACTACCTTTAAGAACCTTATATACTTCCAGGTAAAGTGTATAAGTTCACTCTTTTAAGGGGTAAACTCTATACCTCTTGTTTTGGCCTAGTATTTATAGACCTTGAATATACCCTTGAGTCACTAGTAGTTCTTCTAGATATTATAGCTAGCTACTAGGAGGTTTATATTATCTGTAAATCCTATAATTATTAGGTTTCTATACTTCTCTAGAGCTTTATAGAGCAAGACTATATAGAGCAGGAATAGGATTAGTAATAAGAGAAATCCCTATAGAACCCTTACCCTGATCTATATTGGCTCTAACACTTCACTATTAAATATAAGCCTTATAGAGTATACTTTAAGGTAGCTGTTAGTCTACCTTACTACCTATATTAGGAAGCCCTGTTTATATAGAGTGTCTAGAAGCCTAGTATAGTTGACTATATTGAAGGCTCCTTTAATATCAAGCTAGAGTAGCAAGACTACTGCTCTATAGCTCTAGGCTATCTATACTGCTTCAGTAACCAGGTATATAGCAAGTTCTATAGACTACTCTTTTCTGTTCTCTATTTAACTCTCTAATAGTAGTTATTATAACTCTACTATATCTACAATTCAACTCCCTATTACCCCTTTAATAAGTTTTCCAACTATATTTAGTAGAGAGATTAGTCTCTAGCCTCTAGCTGTTTATTACTGTATTAGTATCTTGCCTGGTTTCTTAAGGACTACTACTCCTATACTATAGAACTACTTCAGGAAGTATTTAAGGTTAAAGCTAGCTTAGGTTATAGCTATAAGAATTGTTAAGAGGGGTCTACTATATACCTTCAGGAACCCTACTAGAAGGTTATTACTTAATCCTAGTACTTTCTAGACTCCCTACTTAAGTCTTTCCTTGATTTCCTCTATAATAACTATCTTTTTGATAGGGAATTACTACTAGGTTAAAGCCTCCTCCTAAGTAGTATCCTTGATATCTTGGAGATCTACTTTACTACTAGAGAAGAACCTCCTTACTAAAGTTTTACTCTTTTCTTTATAAGTAAATACTAACTAAAGGGTATCTTTACTTTGATATAGTAGTAGTATTATTAGTAGCTCTTAAGAGGTATAACTTCTTAGTTATATCTACTATTAGAGTTTCTAAAGGGTCTTTAGCTGCTTTAAAGCCCTAGCAAGGGCTAGTCTCTAATACCTTGTTTATACTTCTTAGATTACCTGTCTTTGTTTCTAGATAGCTTCTTAAAGCTTTATCTATATATATTATAATACTATAGTATAGTAGCTATATTATACCACTAATATCTCTACTACTGCCTTATCTACTTCCTTGTTCTACTATAGTTTGCCTTAACTATAGCTAGTCTTATACTATAGAGTCAAAACATTAGCGATTCTCTAGAGCTATTATATAAACTAATCGGTTATATAATTAAGGGCTTCTAGAGAGCTAATAAAGAGGGGTATTTTTAGGGTTTTTGCTTCTATAGCTACTAGATCTTTATCTATCTTAGTCTATAACTACTCTAGTAGTATACTAGAGGGTCGCTAGTACTATATACTTTTGACTTATACAAGTTAGGCTATATAGTCTAATCTAGTATAGTCTAGACCCCCCTTATAGTATACCTATAGTATCTCTATATACTATATAAGGTCTAATATTCTGTCTCTATCCTCTCTATACTCTATATTTCTCTGTCTAGTAGGTTCTCTCTATAGTATAGCTAGTATAAAGTTCTAGTATTATATCAGTAAAAGGAATACTTCTATATATTATAATATTCTCCCTTCTCTATCCTATTATAGATAATAGAGGTTTATATTACCTACTACTAGATAGTAACCCTCTAGTAGTCTCTTAGAAAGTATCTAGAGAAGGCTCTGCTAGTCTATTCCCTTATATAGTAAGTATATTGACTATATTATTAGCAGTTTAGGCTTAGCCTTAAAGGTAACCCTATACTAGTTTGTCTCTATAGCCTATAACTACCCTATAATCCTATAGTGTTTATAGATATATAGTACTATCTAGCTATTATCTCTATAGACTAGGTAGTATTTACTATTAGCTAGGCAGTAGAGCTATCTAGTTCCTAAGCTTCTAGCTAGTTCCTATATAGCTATTATATTATACTTACTATAATCCCCTAGTATAATTGGTACTGCCTTCTAGTTCTTTCCTATATTCCAGTATACTACTAATAGTATTATTGGAAGGGGTTAGAGCTGCTTACTATAGTATCTTAGGTACTTTATATTCCCTAGGTCCTTACTATACTTATACTATAGCCTTACTAGATGAATATTACAATATCTTGATATATCTTTATTGCCTAGATAGTTCCTAGAGGTCTTCCTCTCTTAGCTACTAGCTAGCTAGAGATATACTAGAAGCTCCCTAGCTATAGTAGTCTTTTATATATAACTAGATAGAAGCTATCTGTATCTTCTTCTAGTTATAGGGCTAGTATATTGCCTATATTGCTACTACTGTTTCTCTAGATAACCTTAAACTAAAGTAGCTAGTATAGGTATACCTAGTAGGCTCTACTGCTCTCCTACTTGGCAGCAGGGTAGTCCTGGTCCTATATAGTATAAGCTCCTCTATAGTTAATACACCTCTTCTTGCTATTATCTTCCTTCTTTAGGCAGTTAGCTTCTCCCCCTTTATATACTATATAGGTATAGTAGTTATACCTAGCCTGTTTAGTATAGTACTATCTAATATACCTAAAGGTATAGCACCTAAAGTATTACCTTACCTATACTTCTATATAGTAGGGTTTAATATTGAAAATTTAGGCCTTAAATATAATACCTTTTCAGTAAGCCTTCTAAGTAGCAACTATACTATTTATATATAGGACTATATCAGCAAATAGCTTATAAGGGGTCTTAGAGAGCTATATTTTATACTAGATAATACTAGATATATATTTCTTTAGTTTAATAAAGAACTCTACTAGATTATAGATATTATATAGTCTAGAGGCTACTATTCCCTTTACTATAACTATAAACTCCCTATATTTCACCTGTACCTATACTCCAAATATAGTCGCTATCTATACTGTCTCCTTAGTGAAGCCTTCTATATTTCCTATAAACATTAGGACTATATTGCTGCTCTATATTCTCCTTGCTACTACTATACTATCCCCTTCTAGTGCCTTATTGACTGCCTTGACTACTTGGGCAGGCGTTCTTTTAGCTAGGTCCTTACTCTACCCTAGAGCTTACACTACAATTTCCTGGATTTATTACTCTAGGATAACTACCTTCAGTATATATACTGCTCCCTTGCTAGTACTGTATACCCCCTTTGCTACTGCTGTCTATATCTTCTTGGATATATTTTCAGGCCCTGATAGGGCCTCCTTAACCGTTTTTGCTAGTGTCTCGATAGTGGTTTGTAGGTTGTTCAACTCTATTGTAGTGCTAGCTTCTAGCGTGTTTTGATATATTATGAGGACCTCCCTTAGCATTACAATAAAGCCCTCCTCTTTACCTGGTATCATATAGTCTTTGAATAGTTATAAGAGATCCTTGTGATTACCCTCTAGCCCCCCTTCTCCCTTATCGCTGCTGCTTCGCTGGGTCTATATATATATACTTGCGCCTGCTAGTAGGTGGTGCACGCTTTGCTCAAGACTAGTGTATCTGTTATTAACCACTATTAAAGCCGCTATAACGCTGGAGGGATATAGGTAACTTGAAGGGTAGTAGAACCAGGGTCGCTAGTTCTAGATTTTGTAGTTATTTAATTTTATATTAAGGTTTAAGGTTAAATATAGGATATAAATTAAAATCACGAAAAATTTTTAAAAAAGAGATATAATCTTTAAATATATATTTATATAACTAATAAAATATATTCTAGTAAGAATACTATCTCTAATAGTTTATAGTAATAGAAATTAGAATATATCTATAATATAACTATATAACTATTTTAATACTCTAGACTTAACTTTTAAATTTAAGACTATTAATATAGCCTCTTTAGCTAAAGATAAGAGTAAAGTAAGAGATACCTTCTATAGACTTTCTAAACTTTAAGGATCTATTTAGTATCTAGCTTCTTTTAAAAGTAACCCCTTTAATTAGAAACCCTTTAAAAGTCTAGACTAATATACTAACCTTTTAGTTCTCTAGTATATCTAAATTAAAAGTTAAATAGAAACTAAGATTATCTAGAAGTAGATTAAAAAGCTAGAGGCTATAATTATCTAGTTATTCTAAAATCTAACTTTTCTTTAAGCTTCTTTAGAACTAATAACTAGATCTAAATCCTAGTATATAATTTAATATAAACTAAAGTATAAAGACTCTCTTTAATTCTTTAGAAAGAAAAATAGAACTATTAAGTATTAAGTCTAGAAGGAGTAAATTATAGATAAAATTCAAATTAATAGCTTTTAATTTAATAGTAATTAGAAGATCTAGTTCTTTATCTTTAACTATATAGAAGAAAAGACTTAATAGTATTTATACTCTTAATATACTAGTAATATTAAGAATAATAACTCTTACTTTAACTATATTAAGATACTAATAGTTCTTAATAATATCTATTATAACTAATACTATAAAGAAGATTCTTATACTAAATATAAAGAACTAAAAATAAAGGATAAGGAGTTTTTCTAGGACTTTAAGATATAATTCTTTTAGCTAATTAATAGAGACTAGATTCTAGAGATAGACTATTTTAATAACTTATATAAGAAGGTTATAGTTTCTCTTTAGTTATATATTCTAGTTATTAAATATAATCTAGATAGTAACTTCTAGAAACTTTATAACTATCTAGAGTATATTAATACTAATCTATAATACTTTAATAGCTAGATTATAAAGGACTAAAAGACTAAAGCTACTATATAACTATCTTCTATCTATCTAGCTATTAGATATTCTCTACTTCTAAAGCTATTTAATCAAGTAAATAGTATATTATTACTAGCTCTAGATTAGCTATCTTAGTTTAAACTAATTAACCTTTAGCTAGTTATATTACTATTCTAGCTATATTAATAGACTAGATACTTTAATTATAAAGAGATTAATTATCTATATATAGACTATAAGCTATTAGACTAAGTAGCTAATATTAAGGATATTAAGACTAATAAAACTAAAGATCTAGAAGTCTATAAAACTACTATTTATAGAAATAAAGTTATTAATATAAATCTAGAAAAAGAGAAGGCTTAGATAAAGACTCTAGTCTAGACTCTTTAAAGGTTAATTTATAAGGAATTAACTTAAGAAGTCTTATAGAAAGATAGTATCTTACTATAGTTTATATATTATTAACTAATAGAACTAGTATTACCTTATATACCTTTATTAACTCTAGAGTAAATAGATTTATATTTATTAATATACTCTTTATAATTAATCTAGTTAGATTCTTTAATATTATAACTATCTAGCTATTTAGCTTTATCTAGATTAAAGGATATAATAGCTAACTAGAAAGACTAGTTATCTATTATATATAATTATATCTAACTATTAACTAGTATTATTAGTATAATATATCTCTCTTAATATTAAATCTAGAAAGCTATAATATAATAATTAGATAGAAGTAACTAGTCTATTTTAATATCTTATTAGATTACTAGTAATACTATTTAGTCTAGTTAGCTAAGTTATTATCTAGCTACTTAGTAACTAAAAAGATCTAGTAAAACTACTAGAATTTAATTCTAGCTTTAAAAGCTTTTAATTATTAAAAAGATATAGATTATAAAGACTAGACCTTTATTACTATAGACTAAGGAAGTAACTTAGACTATAAGAGTATAGAGATTACTTTAATTTCCTTTAGTAGCTAGATTAAATTAACTCTTTAATTAAAGCTAAAATAGAAGCTTTAATCTAAAGTCTCCTTTAAACTAGAGCTTTAAGATTATCTCTAGAAGATAAATAATAACCTTTTAGACTAATAGTAAATCTCTAACTTCTTTTACTAAAAGAAACCTTACTAGTCTACTAAAGTTAAAAGACTTTATTAGATAAATATTAATATTATCTTAGCTAATAGTTTCTATTTATATCTATATTAAAAGAATAATAAACTCTTTTTAATTAGTCTATATAAGATTAATTAGTTAATCTAAGACTAGAAAGACTAAAGCTTTATAAATAGTAGTAGTTAGTCTATTAACTTCTATTAAATTAACTAGTTAGAATCTATTATACTATAAGAACTATTATTACTAGTAACTTATAAAGAGTTCTAGAATATCTTTTCTAAAGAAGTATTAGATATATTATCTTTTAATTAGCCTTATAATTATAAGATTAATTTAATAGAGTTTAATAATCTAGATTTTAGACTATTATATTATATAATTATAAAGAAACTAAAAGAGATTAAGTATTACTTTATTAAGAATCTTTATAAGGGTTTTATAAAGCTTAGTTAAACCTTCTTTACTATACTAATTCTCTTTATTTATAAGACTAATAGATATCTATATCTTTATATTAACTTCTAAAACTTAAACTAGATAACTTATAAGGATTAGTATTCTCTTCTATTTATAATAGCTCTAGTCTAGTATAGTTAGACTAGAGTTATTATCTATATATAATAGAATAGTATTAGAACTACTAACTCTAATATTATACCTTTTTAGCCTATTAGTATAGTAGTAAAAGCTATTCCTATTACTACTAAGTAAATACTCTGCTTACTTATACTCTAGATAGTTCTAGAGCTATTATAGAATATTAGAGTTATATAGTCTATATAGTATAGGACTTGCTTAAATAGTAGATAAAGCTATATAAGGGCTAAAACCTATAAGTCTCTAGATAGTAGTCTAGATACTAGCTTAACTAGCCTACTAGTACTATATAGTGTTTAAAGGCTTTATTTAGCTAAGACTAGGTTAGTTAATAGTTAACTATATATATATCTATTATAGCCTCTAAGAGAAGCAAAGCGTTTAGTAAGACTAGAAGGCTTAAGAATATACCTAGCTAGAAGAGAGAGTAATATAATAGCTCTAGTCTAGTATAACTAGACTAGAGTTATTATCTATATATAGTAGAATAGTATTAGAGCTACTAACTCTAATATTATACCTTTTTAGCTTACTAGTATAGTAATAAAAGCTATTTCTATTACTATTAAATAAGTACTCTACTTACTTATACTCTAGATAGTTCTAAAGCTATTATACTATTAATTAATAAGTTACTAAACTAGATTAATTATACTAAAC
>KN832911.1:23740-35032 GCA_000827325.1 Oidiodendron maius Zn
ATACTATAAGAACTACTACTACTAGTAACTTATAAAGAGTTCTAGGATATTTTTTCTAAAGAAGTATTAGATATATTATCTCTTAACTAGCCCTATAATTATAGGATTAATCTAATAGAGTCTAATAATCTAGGTTTTAGACTACTATACTATATAACTATAGAGGAACTAAAGGAGATTAAGTACTACTTTATCAAGAACCTTTATAAAGGTTTTATAGAGCTTAATTAGACCCTCTTTACTATACTAATCCTCTTTATCTATAAGGCTAATAGATACCTATATCTCTATATTAATTTCTAGAACTTAAACTAGATAATCTATAAGGATTAGTATTCTCTTCTATTAATTAATAAGTTACTAAGCTAGATTAGCTATACTAGACTCTATACTAAGCTAGATATCTATTAGGCTTTTAATTAGATCTAGATAAACTCTAAGTCTAAGGAGTTAACTATCTTCTAGACTTATTATAGCTTATATAAGTATAAAGTCCTTCTTTTTAGCCTTACTAATAGACTAGTAATATATTAATAGTATATAAATAATATTCTATTTAATTATCTAGATAATTTCTATACTACTTATCTAAATAATATCCTTATTTACTCTAAGAATAAGTTAGACTATAAAGAGTATATTAAGAAAGTCTTATAATAGCTAAAGGATATAAATCTATAGACTAATCTAAAGAAGTATAAATTCAGGGTTAAGTATACTAAATATCTAGACTTTATTATTACTATAGATAATATTAAGGTTAATCTAGAAAAGGTCTCTATAGTAGTTAACTAGACTACTCTTATTACTATAAAGGGAATCTAGTTATTCCTAGACTTCTATAACTTTTATAGATACTTTATCTAGGACTATAGAAGGATTACTAAGCCTCTAATCTAACTTATAAAGACTAATATTCTATTTATATTTAATAAGTAGTATTAGAAGGCTTTTAAGAAGCTAAAGCTATAGCTTATAGTTATACTAATACTATACTATTATAGCTCTAAATATAAGTTAATAATTAAAATAGATATATTAGATAGAGTAATTGCTAGTATTCTATTATAGCTCTATCTTAATAAGGAATAGTATCTAGTTGCTTATTTCTTAAAGACTATAGTATCTACTATAATAGCCTAGTTACTATAAGCTTTATAAAGGGAGGTAGTAGCTAGTTAAAGTACTATATTAATAAAGACAATTAAACTAAGAAGAGAAAAGCTCTCTAGATAAACACTTAACTATATAAATACTACTTAGTCTAGATTAAGCCTAGTACTAAAAGGATATAGTAAATTGCTAGTGGCTGCTC
Source organism: Oidiodendron maius Zn (assembly GCA_000827325.1). Lineage (NCBI taxonomy): Eukaryota > Fungi > Ascomycota > Leotiomycetes > Myxotrichaceae > Oidiodendron > Oidiodendron maius. Next base: position 25,056 of record KN832911.1, read on the forward strand.
TAGCCTACTAGTCTTAATCTATTATAAATTCTCTTTAACTACTATATTTAGATCCTAGCTACTACTAGTCTAGTAGAACTACTCTATCCTAGCCTAGCTAGACTGTTATACTACCCTCCTCTTTAAGTAGTAGGTACCTTTAACTATAGTAGTTAAGTAGATATATTAGACCTATTGTCTATTAGATCCTTATAGCTATTATATCCCTGCTTTTAAGCCTTAATCTAATCGACTAGTCTATATAGTAGTTCTAGCTATTATAGATATTTAGTATAGAAATTGTATAGTTTATATAGAGAGTATTTGAAATCTAAGGCTAGATAGAAGTTAAAGTCTTTATTATAGTTGACTTAAGTAGCCTAGTATAGTAGCTTGCTCTATAAGAGCTTAATAGCTAGTATCTTATTTACTTTATATTTAGTGTTATCTATAATATATATAGACTCTAGCTCTAGGTTATATTACTCTAGTAAAGGATTATCTACTACCTTATATAGCTAGTCTATATAAAAAACATTATATACCTTAATAGAGTCTAGTAGCTTTAATTAATAAGAGTAGCTTACCTTCCTTAAGATCTTAAAAGAGCCCTTATTCTAGTTATCTAGCTTCTTGCTAGGTTATAGTATATACTAGCCTTTTCAGGTAACCTAGACCTTATCCTTTATATTAAAGTTAAAGACCTATTAGTATAGATTAATATTATACTCTTTCTTATACTAAGCCTTCTTAATAGCTTCTTTACCTTTATTAAGGGCCTTTTCTATATAGGTAGTAATATCCTTAGTATATTCCTAGCTAAGCTATAGTATAGTATTAGCTAGTACTAGCTATAGTAGAGTCTAGTTAAAGGAGGTTTAAGGTAGATAGCTGTTCTAGACCTTATATAGGGATAAGCTACTAAGACTACTATAGGGTAAAGTCAATTAAGTATAGTCAATTATTAGCAGGTAGTCTAACTAGTTATTCTAGTAGTAGCTTATAAAAGGGTATAGATATAAATTATTATATTAGTTAATGATCTTAGTTTAGCTATCTGTCTATAGGTAATTAGTAGTTAATAGCTTATACTTAATCCCTAATATATAATAAAAGGCAGTCTAAAACTCTAATATAAACTAGAGACTTTAGTCTAAAACTATTAAGTTAGGGGCTCTATAGTATTAGTAGATATATTAGATAAATAGCTAGACTAAGTCCTTAATATTTATAGTCTTAAAGTAAGGGATAGATATTACCTGCTTAGTAAGCTAGTTAACTATAACTAGTATAGTATTAAACCTCTTCTTATCTAGTAGAAAACTCTTAAAGTCTACTAATATATCCCTTTAAGGCTTATCTAGTATTAGTAAGGGGTATAGTAAGCTAGGGGTCTTATCTCTAATTATATAGGATCTATAATAGATATAGTAGTTTTATATATACTATTTAATATCTGACTATATACCTGGTTAGTAATAGTATAGCTATAAGAGCTAATAAGTCTTGTCTCTATCTAGATAAACAGTTAATATCTAATTATAAGCTTCTTAGATTAGCTCTATATAGAGGTTATCTAGAGTAGTAGAGATAACTAATTGATCTATATATAGTAATAGTCTATCCTTAATAGTATATTTACTTAAAGTAGCTAACTTAGCTTATATATAGAGGGCTTCTAAAGACTCTATATCCTTATTAGCCTGAAGTATCCAGTTAACCAGGTTATTAGACTTATTAAAAGGTATAATAGCCTGGCTACTATAAGCTTTATAAAGGGAGGCAGTAGCTAGTTAAGGTGCTATATTAATAAAGACAATTAAACTAAGGAGAGAAAAGCTCTCTAGGCAAACGCTCAACTATATAAATACTACTTAGCCTGGATTAAGTCTAGTACCGAGAGGATATAGCAAATCGCTAGCGGCTGCTCTGGCCTGCTAGTCCTAATCTGTTATGAATCCTCTTTAATTACTATATCTAGATCCTGGCCGCTACTAGCCTAGCAGAACTACTCTATCCTAGCCTAGCTAGGCTGTTATACTACCCCCCCCTTTAAGTAGCAGGTACCTTTAACTATAGTAGTCGAGTAGGTATATTAGGCCTATTGTCTATCAGATCCTTATAGCTATTATATCCCTGCTTCTAAGCCTTGATCTAATCAACTAGTCTGTATAGTAGTCCTAGCTGCTATAGATATTCAGTATAGAAATCATGTAGTTTATATAGAGAGTATTTGAAATCTGAGACTAGGTAGAAGTTGAGGTCTTTATTATAGCTGATCTAGGTAGCCCGGTATAGCAGCTTATCCTATAAGAGCTTAGTAGCTAGTATCTTATCTACTTTATACTTAGCGTTATCCGTGATATATATAGGCTCTAGCTCCAGGTTATATTACCCTAGTAAAGGATCGTCTACTACTTTATATAGCTAGTCTATATAGAAAACATTATATACCTTAATAGAGTCTAGTAGCTTTAGTTAGTAAGAGTAGCCTACCTTCCTTAAGATCTTGAAAGGGCTTTCATTCTAGTTATCTAGCTTCTTACTAGGTTATAGTATATACTAGCCTTTTTGGGTAACCTAGACCTTGTCCTCTATATTGAAGTTAGGGACCTATTAGTATAAGTTGATATTATACTCTTTCTTATACTAAGCTTTCTTAATAGCTTCTTTACCCTTATTAAGGGCCTCTTCTATACAGGTAGCAATATCCTTAGTATATTCCTGGCTAAGCTATAGTATAGTATTAGCTAGTACTAGCTATAGCAGGGTTTAGTTAAAGGAGGTTTAAGGTAGATAGCTGTTCTAGACCTTATATAAGGATAAGCTACTAAGACTACTATAGGGTAGGGTTAATTAAGTATAGTCGATTATTAGCAGATAGTCTGACTAGTCATTCTAGTAGTAGTTTATAAAAGAATATAGATATAAATCATTATATTAGTTAATGATCTTAGTTTAGCTATCTATCTATAGGTGATTAGTAGTCAATAGCTTATACTTGATCCCTAATATATAGTAAAAGGCAGCCTAAAACTCTAATATAAACTAGAGACTTTAGTCTAAGACTATCGAGTCAGAGGCTCTATAGTATTAGTAGATATATTGGATAAACAGCTAGACTAAGTCCTTAGTGTTTATAGTCTTGAAGTAAGGGATAGATATTACCTGCTTAGTAAGCCAGTCAACTACAACTAGTATAGTATTGAACCTCTTCTTGTCTAGCAGGAAACTCTTAAAGTCTACTAATATATCCCTCTAGGGCTTGTCTAGTATTAGTAAAGGGTATAGCAAGCTAGGGGTCTTATCCCTAGATATATAGGATCTATAACAGGTATAGCAGTTGTATATATACCGCTTAATATCTGACTGTATGCCTGGCTAGTAGTAGTATAGCTGCAAGAGCTAGTAAGTCTTATCCCTGCCTGGATAGACAGTTAATATCTGATTATAAGCTTCTTAGATCAGCTCTATATAGAGATTATCTAGAGTAGTAGAGACGACTAATCAACCTATATATAGCAATAGTCTGTCCTTAATAGTGTATTTGCTTAGAGTAGCTGATTTAGCCTATATATAGAGGGCTTCCAGGGACTCTATATCCTTATTAGCCTGAAGTATCCAGTCAACCAGGTTATCGGACTTATTAAAAGGGTCTTCTTCTTTAATAGGTAGTAGGTTAATTACTAATATCTTAATACCTAAGTCCTGAAGAACTCTAGGATCCATCTAGTCCTGGGATAGGAAGGTATAGGTCTAATATTAGGTCTTGATTCTATCTTAAGTAGCAACCTTAATATCCCTCTAGGTAAATATATCCGCTTTCTGGTTCTGTTTACTAGGCCTATAGGATACAATAAAATGGTATTTGGCTAGTGCTTTAGTCTAGCAAGCCTGATAGCTAGTTAGCTGCTTTATTAATATAAAGTACTCCAGAGCCTTATAGTTAGTATAGATTTTGATCTGTTTTGTAGTCCCCTAGAGCTCTAGGCACCACTTAGCCAGTGATCTAACTATAACTAGTATTTCCTTGTTATATATCTTATAGTTATACTTAGTAGGCACTATAGTCTTTAAGAAGTAGGTGACTAGATACTATTCCTTATTAGGGTAGAGCTATAATAGAATACTAGCAATTACCCTGTCTAATATATCTGTTTTGATTATTGACTTGTATTCAGGGCTATAATAGTATAGTATTAGTACAGCTATAAGCTGTAGCTTTAGCTCCTTAAAAGCCTTCTAGTACTACTTATTAAATACAAATAGAATATTAGTCTTTATAAGTTGGATTAAAGGCTTAGTAATCCTTCTATAGTCCTAGATAAAGCACCTATAAAAGTTGTAGAAGTCTAGGAATAACTAGATTCCCTTTATAGTAGTAGGAGTAGTCTAGTTGACTACTATAGAGACCTTTTCTAGATTAACCTTAATACTATCTATAGTAATAATAAAGTCTAGGTATTTAGTATACTTAACCCTGAATTTATATTTCTTTAGATTAGCCTATAAGCCTATATCCCTTAGTTACTATAAGACCTTCTTAATATACTCTTTATAGTCTAACTTATTCTTAGAGTAAATAAGGATATTATCTAGATAAGTAGTATAGAAATCGTCTAGATAATCAAACAGGATATTATTTATATATTACTAATATATTGCTAGTCCGTTAATAAGGCTAAAAGGGAGGACCTTGTACTTATATAAGCTATAATAAGTCTAGAAGGTAGTTAACTCCTTAGACTCAGAGTCTATCTGGATCTGATTAAAAGCCTAGTAGATGTCCAGCTTAGTATAGAGTCTAGTATAGCTAATCTAGTTTAGTAACTTATTAATTAATAGAAGAGGATACTAATCCTTATAGGTTATCTAGTTCAAGTTCTGGAAATCAATATAGAGATATAGGTAAGCTATATAATAGGTATCTATAGATAACCTATTAAGGATAACTACCTACCTACTAGATACCTAACCTAACTAGATAAGTAGTATAAAATATAACTATCTATCTAGTAGGTACCTATAGATATCTATTATTTCAGATATATAACTATATATAATTTAATATAGTAATCTTTATACTACTTTTATTTAAGCTCTTCAATTAAAGGCTATATATATAAATTTAGCCTTAATAATTAATATCAAAATTATATAATTATTCTAGTCTATATAATATATATCTTAAGTATATATAGGGATATATCTATAACTAGTATTACTATAAAGATTACTATATATATATATATATATTATATAGTAATACTATAATCTAATATAAAACCAACTCTATAAACACTACAACTATAGCAGATTAGTATAACCCTAAATACTAATATACTTAGTTTAAGGCTAAGAATACCTCCAAGCCCAAGGAGCTATACTACTACTATAAGGAGTAACAGGTTAAGATCAGGAAAGCTAAGTACAAGGAGAACCTTATAAAGAGGCAATATATCACTATATATATATTTAATTAATAATTGTAATAATTTGTCTCTTATTATATTAAGTAATTGCCCGGATAGTGTAGTAGTTGTATACCTAGATCCTAAAAGTCATTATCGAACCTAATAGGTCTTGCCTACCCTATTTAAACCTGTAATATAAGGGATATTGGTTCGAATCCAGCTCTAGGCACCTCTTCTATTGCCTCCTAGAAGATGACTAGCTGGTTCACCTAGGACTGCTCCCCCTAGGCCTAGCTTGAACCTGGATTCTGCTCCCGGTTATCACAGTAGCGGTTTTTGCCTAACCGAGAACCTTGGCCCTGGCTTCTGCTCCCGGATACTATAGTAGCAGTCGCCTAACCAAGAACCTGGGCAAAACCCTACCTTTCTAGAGGGGTGAGCCTCTAGAAACGATAAAGACTAAATTATTGATATACGACTAAAGAGCTTGAGACTAGGGTGATAGGGCCCTACAACCGTAACCAATCAAGTAGCGAAGCGACCAGCCCCTAGAGGCCGTCTAGGAACAGAACTGGGTGAGAGACAGGGCTGGACACCAGAGGCAGGGATAGTGGTCTGATCCCAGGGAGAAGGAGGAAGTTTGGTTCAGAGTTACCACTGGACGAGTTTACCTAGGCCTCCCGATTATTTGCCTATATTATAAGGGGGTATATATATCAGTAAGGATTCTTCCAAGAGGTTGCGTTAGCCTTTGTATATAGGATATTATTGTATAGAAGTACTGTAGCTTAGCTATTACAGAGGATAATAATAATAATATATTAAGTAATCTTATAGTAATCTTTATAGTAATACTAGTTGCAGCTATATCTCTATATATACTTAAGGTATATATTATATAGACTAGAATAATTATACAATTTTGATATTAATTATTAAAGCTTAATTTATATATTACTATAAACTTAGCTAGTATAAATTAGATTTATATTAGATAAGGGATAGATTAATATAAATATTATTATAAAATCAATAAAGTATTTAATATATACTTATTAATATCCTATAATTAAGTATATACTTGACTAACTTTCTTATATCCTAGTATTCCTAGTCTTATTTGCTAGACAAGAAGTATATCCTTTTGCTGAATTATAACTCTCTTAGTATATATTACTACTAGATTAGTTACTATAAATATTAGTATAATTAATAAAGAAGATATAAGTAATACTTATACTTGAATTTATAAACCAATACTATCTCTATAGTTTCTTATAGAGTATAATAAGCAGCTTCTTGGAATTGATATAATCTATTAATTTGGTTGTCTAAAGTAATTCTATTTATAATTTCCCTAACTATATACCTAAATAGTGCCTTCAGAATAAAGAGCTTAGTAGACTTTTGATAGTATCTGATTTCATATAGAGTATAGACTAAACCAGTCAGTAACTTATAGTAATCTTTATATTAATTGATATTACTTATATTTTTGTCTTTTATACTTTAAGATTAGAGCCTTTCTTGCTTCTTTAGTCTCTAGCTTTATTATAGAGTATATTTTAGATAGAGGAAAGAGTATAGTTTTGCCTCCTATAACTAGACCAGAATGGGTTTTAGTCCTAGCTCTATAAAAGTTAGTAGTGTTTTGTTATAGGGGTAATTATACTTATATTTTATAGTAATCTTTCTAGTAATATATTTAGATCAAAAAGACTAGCTAATTAAAGTAAGTTAGAGTAAAAGTGAAAAATAGATATCTAGTAAAAAGAAGATTAAAGCTATCTAGCCCTATAAAGATTAGCGGTATTTTATTATTAGATTAATTTTCTTATAATTTATAGTAATCTTTCTAGTAATATACTTGGATAAAAAAGGCTAGCTAGTTAAAGTTGATTATTATAAAAGTAAAAAAATAAATATCTAGTAAAAAGGAGATTAAAGCTATCTAGCCCTATAGAGATTAATAGTATTTCATTATTAGATTAATTTTCTTACTATTTATAGTAATCTTTCTAGTAATATACCCTAATTAGAGCTATATATTAGCTGAAGCAATATTATAGTAAAGGGTATAATATTATAGTAAAGGTAAGGATAAATATAGAAAGAAAGGTAATTTAGATAAGATATCTATATAAAAGGATAAAATTATTAGACATTAAGACTAGTACCTGTATTTTGGCTACTAATCTAACTATAACGCTCTCCTACTAGCTTATACTCTAGTATACCCTCTCTTATACTTTATACTAGCTTTATATCCTTTTACTAAATTATAATTCTCTTAGTATAGATTATAGCTAGATTTGTTACTATAAATATTAGTATAAAAGATAAAATTAACTAGATAATTATATACTTATACTTAAACTTGTTTATTAATGCTATCTCTACTACCTCTTATAATACCTCTAGTATAGAAGCTTAGATATAATAGTATTGTCTAACAGTAATACTATATATTATCTCTTTTACTAGTTATATAAATGGTACCTTTGGAATTAAGAGATTAATAGATCTTTAATGTTTTTATATCTCTTAAAGTATATATACTATATATAGAGTCAGTATAATTATAGTAACTATTATAGTAATATTAATTATATACTATATTAACTAATATAATATTGCCTTTTTGGACCTGCTCTAGTACTATTTAAGGGTACTATACTAGATAAGGTTTTACTAGCCCTAGTCTTAGCATTGACTTTTTAATAATATTAATATAATCGGGCTTTATTAGTATAAATATTAGTATAAATATATATACAGGAAGTAAAGGGTCTGATTACTTATATATTTGTTATATAACAGTAGCTTTAATAGGTGATTATAGTATAGGTTAGCCAAATAAGAAGTTGCTTATATTAAGAGTTGTTATATAAAAGGGATAGAAGTAATATATAATAACATTATATATTATATAATTGTTATAATTATATAATCCTATTAGTTATATAATACTAGTAAATACTGTCTACTATAACCTTATTTCTTAGACTAATTAGCTTCTAGACCTTATAACTATATTACCTCTTATAATATATATCTTTAGAGTCTACTATATAACTACAATATAATAGACTAAAGCTAACCTTCTATAAGTATAACCCTTATTATAGTAATCTTTATACTAATAGTATATAAAGAATCCTTGAAAGCATAAAGCTTCTAATAAGCTATCAACTAATATAAATATAGTAAAGGTTAGATAAAGAAATAAGTATATTATCTAGGATCTAATTTAAGACAAAGTAGAGAAAGCCAAGTATATAGATTAGAGTACAATTATATATACTAAGAAGAAGCTAGTCTAGATATAGGAGTATCAAGATATAACTAAGGAGAAGAAGTAGTAGCTTATTAATAAGTCTGCTTATAAAGTTATACTTTAATAGTAAGTGTTTTACTTAGATTATAGTAATATTTATACTAATCTATTATATAATAGCTCCTATAAGGGAAAGGATATAAAATCAGTTATAATAAAGCTAGACTAGAGTAATAAAGGAGGCCTTTATACTATAACTGATAATTATAATCTTGCTTAAAAGGATATTAATTATAAGTCTAATAATGAATACAAGTTTAAGATAAGATAGTATCAAGATAAGAGAGTAAATAATAACTCTATACTAGAAGCTCTCTTTAAGGAGGAATTAATATTAAGTAGTATAAATATAAAGAAAGTATTTAGCTAGATAAGTAATAAGATTATTATAAATATTACTATATACTAATAATAAATAGAAGCAGAAAGAACTTAAGTTTAAAATTTGGTATAGAATCTAGCTTTAATATAAAAGATCTTTATTCTAAAAGATTTAAAAGCTTATAAATAGTAGCTAGGAGTATATCTTATAAGCCAGTCCTTTATATATTAATAAGTCTAAGTAAGTTATATTCTATTTATAGTAATATTTATAGTAACTAATTAAACTAACGTTTTATAGTATATTTTATAACTATATAGGCCTAGACAAATTCTTTATAACTAACAAAAAGGGGATCTAGAAGAATTATATAATATAGAATAAGGAAGATAATAATCCTGAATAGACTACCTTACTAGGTCCTACTAATTAATAGCTAGAGGATATTAATAGTACTGGATTTTGCTTCTCTAATAAGAAATCTAGTTATTTTAATGCTTATAAGATAATTTATAAGAAACAGATCTCTAATGATAGATTATATAAGAGGATTTTCCCCTCTAGTACTAACCTTCTCTTGATATCTAAGAGCTTGATTTCAGATATAGCCTTAACTAGCTTTCTTAGGCTTTAGATAGACAGAATATAAGTCCTATTCCTTATAATAATCTTTATACTAACTACTCTAGTTATTATACTAGTATTATTTCAGTAATGATATTCTTACTAATTAGATAACTGAAATAGATACAGTAAGCTATTCTATACTAATACTTATACTAACCTTATTTCTATACTCTAGTCTTATTCAAGTATAGTCTAATAGAAATACTCTTATAGTATATAAGTTTTAATATTATTTAGAGATTATACTAATTAATATAATAATTATAGCTTTAATTATACTATATATATTATTATCTAT
>KN832911.1:35446-67226 GCA_000827325.1 Oidiodendron maius Zn
CTAAAGAAAGTATATAATTAGCTAGGTCTTCTTTACAAGATATATAGTATTATATAGTCTTAGATAAAGTATATACTATTAAGAATAATATAGGATAAATAAGAGTAGCTTATTAAAATTTAAAAAGCCTCTATAAATAGTATATATTAGGATAAATAAGTCTAAGAGTATCCTATAGTAATACCTATACTAAGACCCTTAATTTCGCTTAAAGGTTTTATTAGCTAAATAAAGTATAATGACTATAGATCTTTAGAGTTTAAAAAGGTATATTCTATTATATATAATTAACTATTAGATTTTAAAGATTTTAAATTTTTTATTTAGATTTTTTTAAAATATAATACTTTTTAATACTTTAAATATTAATACTATTCTTTAAGACTTAATAGTTATAATATACTACTATATCTTTATTATATATAAAAGATAATATAGGGTTCTTTTTTAAAATACTAGAATAGCTAGATTTTTATATCTATTATTAATAAAAGAGAGAGGAGAAGAAGGGGAGGGGGGGGGTATCCCTTATTTAGTTAATATATAACTTTATAAATATATTCAACAATTAATTAAGATATATTATTGGATCGCTTATCCCTATTAGTTATAGGTTTTTATACCAGATAAAGGGATAATATAAGGTATAAGGTTAAGGTCTTTATATAGAATATATAGGATATAGTTAAGATACTAGTATAATATACTAGTTATAATAACCTCTAGATTATAGAAGGGAGACTAGTCCTCTCTAAGAGTTCTATAAGAAATAATCTGTATTTAAATGAAGTTAAGACTATAATAATACTAATACTCTAGTTATAGTAATCTTTATAGTAACCCTATTATAAACTATAGAATTAAGTATATATATATAATAGTATTCTTATAGCTATATATCCTCTTTCTATTAAACTACTATCTTTATAGATACTTCTATTTATTATTACTTCTAAGCTTTATTAAGAATCAATTTGCCTATAATAGCTACCTTATTATTAGAAGCATTATTTGATTTCTTAGTTCAATCTGATAATATAGTAGTAAATAAAGCTAGCCTACTATAAATTAGGTCTAGAAATAACTTCTTTTAATAGTCAAGGGAATACTACTAATTATTTCTCTATTAGTAAAGGGAAACTATCTAGGTAGTTTAATAAAACAATATATCTTTCTTAGATATAATAAAACAAATTAGATAGGACTCTTTATATAGAGTTTTAGAAATATAGAAAAAGTTTTACTAAGCTATATCTTATATAACTAGCAAGCTAGTAGTTATATATCAGAGGTATTATACTATACTTATATATCTAAAGGTTAAGAATATAGGGACTTCTATACTAGAGAAACACCTTTTATTAGTCTAGTATAGAAGGGAGCTTAAGGATAGCTCTTAATCCTTAATCTTGAGTTTTATATAAATATATCTCTAGCTACTATAAATATTATTATAAATATTACTATAAACACTAATCTACTTCTATAGCTAGTATTGACTTTCAATTAATTAGATTTCTATAATCAAATTCTTATAATAATTATTTTAATATAAATCCCTTTCTAGTTAGTTGAAAATACTAAATAGAAGAGGCTTGCTTTAATACAAAATCTATAATATCTACTCCTAAATACAACTACTATTCGAAACTATCTAATAATCTAGCTTAAACAAGTTAAAGCTACCTTCTTATAAGATATTGTTCCTAAAGCTAAAGTCTTATTATTACTTGATTGCTAGTCTAGCTTAATATAGTTATCCTTTATAGCAATTATAGTCTATTATATCAATAAAGATTAGTATCTATATAAAGAGCTAATTAGTTTTGAAAATTTAATAGATATATATTCTAGGAGCAAGTTTACTAAGGTTATTAATAATATAGTTATGAAATATCAGCTATAAAGTCAAGTAATCTCTATTATAACTAATAATATAAATAATAATAGCTCTCTTGTCTTAGAGCTTAATTCTATAATCTATACTACCTTAAAAAAGAAACTAGTTATATTTAATAATGAAATCTAGTATATTCTCTACCTTTTATATATTATCTAATTAGTACTATAGGCATTATTAGAGAAGATCTAGATTCAGCTAAAAAACAAAGTCTTCTTAAGAGACTAGAAAGAGGTATAGTAATTAAGTAATCTTGATCAAATTGCTACTACTAAAAATAGAGGTATTCTATATACTTTAGCTAAAGTAAGTATTACTATTATTATAGTAATATTTATAGTAATTATATAATATAGCTTTATAAACTTGCTATTCTTGTTAATTCAAGTATTTAGTAGAAGTAGTAGTTTGAAAAGCTTTAGATTTAATATAATAAGATTAAATAAAGATCAGCTCTAGTTCTATAGCTTATTATAGATATTTCGATCTAATAGGATTTAATAGAGCTTATAATGATTTGTACCCTCTGCCTTTACTATATAATTAATCAGTATATAAAGTTATTTGAATATATAACTCTATTTACCTTATCTAGGTCTAAATAGAAGAAGATTAAATACTTAATTGATATTATATAGCCCTTTAACTTCCTTACTACAAATATCAGAAGAACTAAGAGTATTACCCTCCCTTATATATTATTAATATATAATCTTCTCTTTAAGCAGTTTACTAAATCTTAATAGTAGCTTGAAATAAAGCTTATAACTTCTCTATAGGTAAAGGAGTTAATAGCTAGTATTAATATAGCTAAAGCAAAACTTGACAAGTATTATTATAAAGTTTATACTAATCTTAGAAGTCTCTATAAGATTAGGGTATTACTAAACCCTAAACTAAAAGCAGAGAGTTTTAATTAGGATTACTACTAGCTTGATTATAATATAAAAGTATAGGATATTGAGTTTAAACAACAATTATAAAGTCTCTATACTAGGGACTATATATACTAAGACTAATAGAATACTGATTAGCTATAAGCATTTTAATATCAGAATAAAAACCCCCTTATAGTATTATTAGATATTAATCAGTTTAGTTGTAATATATAGTCAGATAATTCAGAAACAATCAATATAGAAGAAGTATTAGAGTAGCTTATAATAAGTAAGTTTTTATAGTAATATTTATAGTAACCTATTATTAGTATATACTAATATAAAATATAGGACTAGATAATAGACTACTACTTGAAGTATAGAAATCTCTTAAATACTAACTCTCTAGTCTTACTACTATAGCTTAAGACTTACTAGCTATCCTAATAGCTAGTGTTAGTATTGAATATATATTTAATTATATATATAATATATATTATTATCGATATAGCCAATTAAAACCTGATACTATTTGAGCGTTAATGCTTATTTATTGCTATTAGTAATTAATTTTATATATAGATAAGCTTCAAAGTACTCTTAGTCTAATTATTAATATTAATACTATAACAAATAAGGAAATAGAGGCTGAAGTTAAAGAGTATAAGAGGGAATATCAACTAAAAGTAGCTGAAATTGATAAATAGGATCAAGACTAATTTATAAATAATACTAAGGAGAATATCCTACCCTAGACTTGTAAGATTGAACTACAGAAGGAATTCCGGGTTAGAGCTAGGTATCAAGGCTCTAATCAAGGGGCTATAGGTATATATAATCTTAATTTACTCTCTAGTCTATAAGAGAGTAATAGAAGAAGGCAGAGGGAGGAGTTTAATAGAATAAATTGGGATGTTTCTAGCTTTAAAGAGCCTGAAATACCTTCAATTCATTAATTACTAGATAGGGAGAGTTCTATAGATAGTACTCCTTAATCTCTTAGAGATTCTAATAGCTTATCCTAAAGAAAACAGTAGCAAATATAGTTAGATTCTTTAATAAAACTATAATTTCTCTACTATATAAAGTCTTGAGTAGAGGTTCAGGTTAATATATAGGTTATAGTTGGATATTAAGGTAAAACTCAGTTATATTGACTATAGGCTTTCAGTATAGTAGAATACCAAAAGTAGTAGGTTAAGAGAGTAATATAAAGACAACTAACTAAGTATAGCTATACTGGAGTAAAGGCCCCTTTATATAGACTTATTCAACCTCTTATTGACTTATATAAATCCTCTGAATCCTGGATTCTAAAGGATATCCTGAATCCTAAGGGATATATTATACAAGCTTAAGGCCCTAATCAATATAAAGTATAGTAATATTTATAGTAATACTTATTTAACATTAATACCTATACTTAATTTTAAGTAGGGTACAAATCTACTACTCTTATAAATATACTTGTTTTAGTATTATTACTAATATAATTGACTCTAGCTATACTAATCCTAATTAAAGGTAGGTATCTAATAGATACCTACTCTAAAAGGATCTAACCTGACCTAACCTAGTAGGTACCTATATAAAGGAGGATCTACTCTATAGGTTAGGTACCCAAGAAACCTACTAGGTACCTGACCCAAAGTATATAGCCTAGATATAGGTATCTATTAGCCTTATAGACAAAGAGGATCAGTATAGTAAAGGGGGCCTGACTAGGCTCTATAAAACCTTTATAAAGATTCTTGATAAGGTAGTACTTGACCTCCTCTAGTTCCTTTATAGTTATATAGTATAGTAGTCTAAAACCTAGGTTATTAGGCTCTATTAGATTGATCCTATAATTGTAGGGCTAATTAGAAGGCAATATATCTAATACTTCTTTAGAAAAAACATCCTGGAACTCCTTATAAGCTACTAGTAGTAGTGGTTCTTGTAGTAGAGTAAGCTCTAACTAGCTAATTTGATAGAGATCAGTAGTCTAGCTACTACTATCTATAAAGCTTTAGTCCTTCTAATCTTAGATCAATCAATTAATCTTATATAGGCTAGTTAAAAAGAGCTCGCTATCCTTTTAGTATAGATATAGGCAAAAACCGTTTACTGAGATAGTGTTAATATCTATCTAGTAGGGTCTTTTAGCTTTAGTAGGCTAGTAGGGCTTCTTTTAGTAAGGGAGGTTAGAGGTTTGCTATTAGTCCAAAAGGTTATTATTTATCTTCTATAGGCAGTCCTAGAGCTCTAGCTTAAAGGAGACCTTAGATTAAAGCTTCTGCTTTAGCTTTAGTTAAGGGGTTAATTTAACCTAGCTACTAGGGGAAATCAAGGTAATCTCTATACTCTTATAGCCTAAATCGCTTCCCTAATCTATAGCAGTAAAGGCCTAGTCCCTATAATCTATATCTTCTTAGTAGCTAAAAGCCTTTAGAGCTAGGATTAGATTTTAGTAGTTCTACTAGATTTCCTTGGCTACCAAGTAGCTAGATAGTAATTTAGCTGGCTAGACTAAGCAGTATTGCTAGTAATCTAGTAAAACATTAAAATAGACTAGCTACTTCTATCTAATTATTATATCGTGGCTTTCTAGATCTAATATTAAGAGAGGTATATTATACTAGTAATACTAGTTAACAGTCAGGTATAGCTATATATAATAGGTAACTAGTCTCTCTAGCTGGCTATTATATCCTTTAATCTAGATAGAGCTAGATAGTTGAGTAGTTTTAATATTAAAGGACTTAGCTAGATTAATTATAAAGAGTATATTAATAAATATAAATCTATTTACTCTAGAGTTAATAAGGGTATATAAGGTAATACTAGTTCTATAGGTTAATAGTATATAGGCTATAGTAAGGTACTATTCTTCTATAAGACTTCTTAAGTCAATTCCCTATAAATTAACCCCTAGAAAGCCTAGACTGGAGTCTTTGTCTAGGCCTCCTCTTTTCCCGGGTCTGTATCAGCAACTCTATCCCTATAAATAGTGTTCTTATAGACTCCTAAGTCTCTAGCTTTATTATTCTTAATATCCTTGATATTAGCTGCTTAGTCTAGTAGCTTATAGTCTATATATAGGTAGCTAATCCCTCTATAATTAAAGCACCTAGTCTACTAGTATAGCTAGAACAGTAATATAACTAGCTAGAGGTTAATTAGCTTAGGCTAAGGCAGCTAGTCTAGAGCTAGTAGTAGTATACTGCCTACTTAACTAAGTGGCTTTAGAAGTTAAGGATACCTAACAGCCGGACAGGTAGAAGGTAGCTATATAGTAGCTTTAGCCTCTTAATCCTTTATAATCTAGTTGTTGAAGTATTATAGGTTAGTATTAATATAGCCTAGATAATTATAGAGCTTCTGGAAATTGCTATCTAGATTATACTTAGTAGCTAGGATATATAACTAAAGAGGAGCTATAACCTTCTTATATAAGTTATTAAAACAGTCTGTCTCTAGAATCCAGCCTCTATTAGCTAGCTAGAGGAATTATATCTTAAAGTCCTAGAAAAACTCCTTATCCTTTATTTTTAGTTCTTTATATTTAGTATAAGAGTCTTCCTTATAGTATTAGTTATAATAGATATTATTAAGGGTTATTAGTATCTTAGTATAGTTAAGGTAAGGGTTATTGTTCTTTATATTACTAGTATATTAAGGGTATAAGTACTGCTAAGCTTCTCCCTCTATATAGTTAAAGATAAACAACTAGATCTTCTAATTGCTATCAAATTAAAAGCTATCAATTTGGAGTTTATCTATAACTTGCTTTTTCTAGACTTAATATTTAATAGTTCTATCCTTCTTTCTAGAGAACTAAGGAGGGTCCTTATACTTTAGTTTATATTGAACTATATACTAGGATTCAGATCTAGTTGTTGGTTCTAGAGAAGCTTAGAGAGGAGTCAGGTTTTAGAGCAACTAGACAACTATAGCCTCTAGCTTTTCAATCTACTTCTAGATAGTCTTAGCCTCTATTTAACTCTTGACTTAGGTATACTAGAGAGCTAAGAGGTTAGTATACTAGTCTAGACTCTTAAAGGATTCCTGATTAAAGGGGTTGCTTTTAAAAGGGGCTGGATACTAAGTAGATCCTTAGAGTTTAGAAGGTCTATAAAAGGTATCCCTTGCTTTACCCTTGTCTTTGGCTAGAGGGGCTATATTAGTAGTCTTGAATTTAGAGATTAGGCTTAGAGTATCAAATCAGTTATATAGTTATATTGCAGGTATATCCTGATTTCTATTACTATAGACTATTAGGAATAGTATTCTTACTAGGATATATTTACTAGTTATATAGATATATATTTAAGAGTTAAAGAGTATAAGAGGTTTAATAGATAGATAGTAAGTATAAACAGGCTTAATAAACACTAGTTCTGATTAAATGCTAGCTTCTAAGGCTTCTCTAGCTGCCTTTGCTTTAATAGCTTGTTTTATAACTATATAGTTGGAGCTAGTAATATCAAAGGTATAGAAGGGCTATAGATTGACTGAATCTAGTAGCTCTTAGTAAGCAGCAGTAGTATTTAACCTTGACTAACTATAAGAGTAAAGAAGAAGAAGAGTAAGTTTAATTATAATATAATAGCCTAGCTACTATAAGCTTTATAAAGGGAGGCAATAGCTAGTTAAAGTACTATATTAATAAAGACAATTAAACTAAGGAGAGAAAAGCTCTCTAGATAAACGCTTAACTATATAAATACTGCTTAGCCTAGATTAAGTCTAGTGCTAAGAGGATATAGTGAATCGCTAGCGGCTGCTCTAGCCTGCTAGTCCTAATCCGTTATAAATCCTCCTTAACTACTATATCCAGATCCTAGCTACTACTAGCCTAGTAGAACTACCTTGTCCTAGCCTGGCTAGACTATTATAAAAGAGTCTTCTTCTTTAATAGGTAACAGATCAATTACTAATATCTTAATACCTAAGTCCTAAAGAACTCTAGGATCTATCTAGTCCTAGGATAAGAAAGTATAGGTTTAATATTAGGTCTTAATCCTATCTTAAGTAATAACCTTAGTATCCCTTTAGGTAAGTGTATCCGCTTTCTGGTTCTGTTTACTAGGCCTATAGGATATAACAAAGTAGTATTTAGCTAGTGCTTTAGTCTAGTAAGCCTAATAGCTAGTTAGCTGCTTTATTGATATAAAGTACTCTAGAGCCTTATAGTTAGTATAGATTTTAACTTGTTTTATAGTCCTTTAAAGCTCTAGATACCACTTAGCTAGTAATCTAACTATAGCTAGTATTTCCTTATTATATATCTTATAGTTATACTTAATAAATACTATAGTCTTTAAGAAGTAGATAACTAGATACTATTCCTTATTAAAGTAGAGTTATAATAGAATACTAGTAATTACTCTATCTGATATATCTGTTTTAATTATTAACTTATATTTAGGGCTATAATAGTATAGTACTAGTATAGCTATAAGCTATAGCTTTAGCTTCTTAAAAGCCTTCTAGTACTATTTATTGAATATAAATAGAATATTAGTCTTTATAAGTTAGATCAGGGGTTTAGTAATCCTTCTATAGTTCTAGATAAAGTGTCTATAAAAGTTATAGAAGTCTAAGAACAACTAGATTCCCTTTATAGTAGTAGAAGCAGTCTAGTTAACTACTATAGAGATCTTTTCTAGATTAACCTTAATACTATCTATAGTAATAATAAAGTCTAGGTATTTAGTATACTTAACCCTGAATTTATACTTCTTTAGGTTAGTCTATAAGCCTATATCCTTTAGCTACTATAAGACCTTCTTAATATACTCTTTATATTCTAACTTATTCTTAAAGTAAATAAGGATATTATCTAGATAAATAGTATAGAAATTATCCAGGTAATCAAATAGAATATTATTTATATACTACTAATATATTGCTAGTCTATTAATAAGGCTAAAAGAGAGGACCTTATACTTATATAAGCTATAATAAGTCTAGAAGGTAGTTAGCTCCTTAAACTTAGAGTCTATCTAGATCTGATTAAAAGCCTAATAGATATCTAGCTTAGTATAGAGTCTAGTATAGCTGATCTAGCTTAGTAACTTATTAATTAACAGGAGGGGATACTAATCCTTATAGGTTATCTAGTTCAAGTTCTAGAAATTAATATAGAGATATAGATATCTATTAGCTTTATAGATAAAGAGGATTAGTATAGTAAAGAGGGCCTAATTAGACTCTATAAAACCCTTATAAAGGTTCTTAATAAGGTAGTACTTGATCTCCTCTAGCTTCTTTATAGTTATATAGTATAGTAGTCTAAAACCTAGGTTATTAGGCTCTATTAGATCAATCCTATAATTATAGGGCTAGTTAGAAAGCAATATATCTAATGCTTCTTTAGAAAAAACATTCTAGAACTCCTTATAAGCTACTAGTAGTAATAGTTCTTATAGTATAGTAGGCTCTAACTAGCTAATTTAATAGAGATTAGTAGTCTAGCTACTACTATCTATAAGGCTTTAGTCCTTCTGATCTTAGATTAACTGATTAATCTTATATAGGCTAGTTAAAAAGAGCTTGCTATCCTTTTAGTATAGATATAAGCAAAAACTGTTTACTAAGATAGTATTAATATCTATCTAATAAGGCCTCTTAGCCTTAGTAGACTAGTAGAGCTTCTTTTAGTAAGGGAGGTTAGGGGTTTACTATTAGTCCAAAAGGTTATTATTTATCTTCTATAAGTAGTTCTAGAGCTCTAGCTTAAAGGAGACCTTAGGTTAAAGCTTCTGCTTTAGCTTTAGTTAAGAGATTAATTTAACCTAGCTACTAGAGGAAATTAAAGCAATCTCTATACTCTTATAGCCTAAGTTGCTTCCTTAATCTATAGTAGTAAAGGCCTAGTCCCTATAATCTATATTCTCTTAATAGCTAAGAGCCTTTAGAGCTAGAATTAGATCCTAGTGGTTTTACTGGATTTCCTTAGCTATTAAGTAACTAGATAGTAACTTAGCTAGCTAGACTAAGTAGTATTGCTAGTAATCTAGTAAGATATCAAAATAGACTAGCTACTTCTATCCAATTATTATATTATAGCTTTCTAGGTCTAATATTAAGAGGGGTATATTATACTAGCGATACTAGTTAATAGTCAGGTATAGCTATATATAATAGATAACTAGCCTTTTTGGCTAGCTATTATATCCTTTAATCTAGATAGGGCTAGATAGTTAGATAGTTTTAATATTAAAGGATCTAGCTAGATTGATTATAAAGAGTATATTAATAAATACAAATCTATTTACTCTAGAGTTAATAAGGGTATATAAGGCAATACTAGTTCTATTAGTTGATAGTATATAGACTATAGTAAAGTACTATCCTTCTATAAGACTTCTTAAGTTAATTCCCTATAAATTAACCTCTAGAGAGTCTAGACTAGAGTCTTTATCTAGACCTCCTCTTTTCCTAGGTCTGTATTAGTGACTCTATTCCTATAAATAGTATTCTTATAGACTTCTAGATCTCTAGCTTTATTATTCTTAATATCCTTGATATTAGCTGCTTGGTCTAGTAGCTTATAGTCTATATATAGATAGCTAATCCCCCTATAATTAAAGTATCTAGTCTGCTAGTATAGCTGGAACAGTAATATAACTAGCTAGAGGTTGATTAGTTTAGACTAAAGTAACTAGCCTAGGGCTAGTAGTAGTATACTATCTACTTGACTAAATAGCTTTAGGAGTTAAGAACACTTAATAGCTAGATAGATAGAAGGTAGCTATATAGTAGCTTTAGCCTCTTAATCCTTTATAATCTAGCTATTAAAGTATTATAGATTAGTATTAATATAGTCTAGATAATTATAGAGCTTCTAGAAGTCGCTATCTAGGTTATACTTAGTAGCCAGAATATATAACTAAAGAGGAGCTATAACCTTCTTATATAAGTTATTAAAACAGTCTATCTCTAGAATCTAGCCTCTATTAGCTAGCTAGAGGAATTATATCTTAAAGTTCTAGAAAAACTCCTTATCCTTTATTTTTAGTTCTCTATATTTAGTATAGGAGTCTTCCTTATAGTATTAGTTATAATAGATATTATCAAGGACTATTAGTATCTTAGTATAGTCAAGGTAAGGGTTATTATTCTCTATATTACTAGTATATCGAGAGTATAAGTACTACTAAACCTCTCTCTTTATATAGTTAAAGATAAAGGACTAGATCTCCTAATCGCTATTAAATTAAGAGCTATTAATTTGGAGTTTATCTATAACTTGCTTCTTCTAGGCTTAATACTTAATAGTTCTATCTTTCTTTCTAGAGAACTAAGGAGAATCCTTATATTTTAGCTTATATTAAACTATATACTAGAATTCAGATCTGGTTGTTAGTTCTAGAGAAGCTTAGAGAGGAGTTAGGTTTTGGAGCAGCTAGGCAACTATAGCCTCTAGCTTTTTAATCTGCTTCTAGGTAGTTTTAGCCTCTATTTGACTCTTGACTTGGGTATACTAGAGAGCTAAGAGATTAGTATACTAGTCTAGACTCTTAAAGGGTTCCTGATTAAAGGGGTTGTTTTTAAAAGAGGCTGGATATTAAGTGGATTCTTATAGTTTAGAAGGTCTATAAGAGGTATCCCTTGCTTTACCCTTATCCTTAGCTAGAGGGGCTATATTAGTAGTCTTGAATTTGAAGGTTAAGCTTAGAGTATCAAATTAGTTATATAGTTATATTATAGGTATATCCTGATTTCTATTACTATAGGCTATTAGAGGTAGTATTCTTACTAGGATATATTTGCTAGTTATATAGGTATATATTTAAAGGTTAAAGAGTATAAGAGGTTTGATAGGTTAGTAAAGGTAGTAAGTGTAAACAGACTTAATAAATACTAGTTCTAATTAAATTCTGGTTTCTAAAGCTTCTCTAGCTGCCTTTGCTTTAATAGCTTGTTTTATAACTATATAGTTAGAGCTAGTGATATCAAAGGTATAAAAGGGCTATAGATTAACTAATCTAGTAGCTCTTAGCAAGCAGTAGTAGTATTTAACCTTAACTAACTATAAGGGTAAAGAAAAAGAAGAATAAGTTTAATTGTAATATAATAGCCTAGCTACTATAAGCTTTATAAAGAGAGACAGTAGCTAGTTAAAGTACTATATTAATAAAGACAATTAAACTAAGGAGAGAAAAGCTCTTTAAGTAAACACTTAACTATATAAATATTACTTAGTCTAGATTAAGTCTAGTACTAAAGGGATATAATGAATCGCTAGTAGCTGCTCTAGCCTACTAGTCCTAATCTGTTATAAATTCTCCTTAACTACTATATCTAGATTCTAGCTACTACTAGTCTAGTAGAACTACTCTATCCTAGCCTAACTAAGCTATTATATCTATTAAGTATAACTATAAGATATATAATAAGGAAATACTAGCTATAGTTAGATTACTAGCTAAGTAGTATCTAGAGCTCTAAAAGACTATAAAACAGATCAAAATCTATACTAACTATAAGACTCTAGAGTACTTTATATTAATAAAGCAGCTAACTAACTATTAGGCTTACTAGACTAAAGTACTAGCTGAATACTACTTTATTATATCTTATAGACTTAGTAAACAGAACTAGAAAGCAGATATACTTACCTAGAGGGATATTAAGGTTATTACTTAAGATAGGATTAAGATCTAATATTAAACCTATACTTTTCTATTCTAGGATTAGATAGATTCTAGAGTTCTTTAAGACTTAGACATTAAGATATCAGCAATTGATCTACTATCTATTAAAGAAGAAGACTCTTTTAATAAGTCTAATAACCTAGTTAACTAGATACTTTAGGCTAATAAGGATATAGAGTCTCTAGAAGCCCTCTATATATAAGCCAAGTTAGCTACTCTAGATAAATATACTATTAAAGATAGACTATTACTATAATAGTCTAGCTATTATAAGCTTTATAAAGGGAGGCAATAGCTAGTTAAAGTACTATATTAATAAAGACAATTAAACTAAGGAGAGAAAAGTTCTCTATATAAACAATCAACTATATAAATACTACTTAGCCTAGATTAAGCCTAGTATTAAGGGGATATAGCAAATCGCTAGTGACTAATCTAGTCTACTAGTCCTAATCTATCACTAATCCTCCTTAACTACTATATCCAGATTCTAGCTATAACTATACTACTCTAGCTTAGCTAGGCAATTATACTACCCCCCCCTTCAAGTAGTCGTTCGGTTACATAACCCACCCACTTTATATAGTAAAGTGGGTGAGGGAAGGCAATACGCCAAGAACAGCAATACGCCAATATTTTACCCTGAAACCCCACCTTCCATAACTCAACGCGCACAATGCCATCCAACGCCACTAAAATCGAGGCTAATATTGCTGCTGCTAGCGCTGCAATGGATGCTAATCCACGTCTGAAAGCCTCTGAAGCTGCCCGTCAGTTTTCAGTATCATATTATGCATTGCGTCGGCGCCGCGCTGGCGTTCCGGCTAGTAATAGTCGAGGGGGACATAATAAGAAGCTGAATTCAGTGCAAGATACAGCTTTACGAGACTATATATTCATGCTTTACAGCTGCGGGACTCCAGCTAATACTGAAGCAGTCCTCTTAGCTGCTAATCGGCTGCTTTATTACTCAACTGGTGACCCTGAAAAGTCAGTCTCGGTACGCTGGACTAAGGCCTGGATTAAGCGCCAATCTAGTTATATCGATACCCTGAAATCTAAGCCACTATCTGCAAAGCGCCTAGCCTCGCATATAATAGAGGATATTGAGGGCTATTTTAAGGCCTTTAAGAGGTGTAAGGACTACTGGGGGATCCAGGATGAGGATATATATAATTTTGACGAGACTGGCTTTCAAATCGGTGTCTCTTCTGGTGAAAAGGTCCTAGTTCCAAAGGATACACAGGCTGTATATACAGCAGACCCTGAAAATAAGGAGCTAATTACCTCAGTTGAGACTATTAATTATGGGGGTCGAAAGGTGCCCCCTATGATTATATTTGCTGGGGCTTATCACCTGCGTCGATATTTTAAGAATGACCTAGATGGTGGTATTACGTTCGCACGATCAAGCTCTGGCTACTCAAACGATACGCTAGGGCTTAAATACCTTGAACACTTTAATTACTATACTCAATCAAAGAGTGTTGGTAAATACCGGATGTTAATATTTGATGGCCATGGGAGTCACCTTACTCAAGAGTTCCTAGACTTCTGCTGGCAGCACCATATTCGGCCTTTCCAGCTCCCTGCTCACACTACACACCTCTTACAGCCTCTAGATGTTGGTGTATTTCAGAGCTTAAAACATAACTTTAAGAAGGAGGTTCGGAAGCAGGTCTTCTTAGGTGCTAAGGAAATATCACGCACTGATTTCTTTGCCTTTTTTCAGCATTTCCATGATAAAACCTTCAAAAATCCACGGATTCATAAGAGTGCTTTCCGGAAGACAGGCTTAATTCCACTGGATCCACAGCTAGTCCTCTTGAAATTAAAGGAGTATCGGGCTCTTCAACGTCCTAAAACACCACCACTCATTCAGAGGTCTTCGCCCCTACTACCCTCTTCTTCACCTGGATTTACAACACCACCACCACCAGACTGGACTCAATTTCAGACCCCTTTAACTATGAGGACTCGGAAGCTAGGGGTTGAGTATATTAGACAGCGGCACAATGATTCCCTAGAACAGGGAACACCGATTACACCCTCTGTAATACATGTGGCTGCAAAGATCGAGAAGGCTTCAGAGACATCAATGTTAGCCGGGGCCCTTTCAAAGCATCGTTTACAGGATATGGCTAGTGCAGAGGCTGCACGTAAGAAGAGGAAGGATGATAGTGGTAAAGTAGTCCAAAAGTATAGTGAAATAAGGGTTTACCATGCACGTATGCAGATTCAGGGTGAGGAGGAGGATGAGAAGGAGGTAGTCAATATGTGTCTTAAGAAGAAGGAGAAGATTTGGCGCAAAAATTATCTGCAGGTACTAAAAGAGCTGAAAGAGAGCTTTATAGAGATAATATAATAAGGGTATAATATAAGGTAGTGGTAGTGTATTAGGTTATTTAGCTAGTTTCAGGGTAAAATATTAGTGTATTGCTGTTCTTGGTGTATTGCCTTCCCTCACCTACTTTACTGTATAAAGTGGGTGGGTTATATAACCGAACGACTAGTAGATACCCTTAACTATAGTAGTTAAGTAAGTGTATTAGGTCTATTATCTGTTAGATCCTTATAGCTATTATATCCCTGTTCCTAAGCCTTGATCTAGTCAACTAGTCTATATAGCAGTCCTAGTTACTATAGATATTTAGTATAGAAATTATATAGTTTATATAGGGAGTATTTGAAATCTAAAGCTAGGTAGAAGTTAAGGTCTTTATTATAGCTGATCTAGATAGTCTAGTATAGCAGCTTGCTCTATAAGAGCTTAGTAGCTAGTATCTTATCTACTTTATACTTAGTATTATCTGTGATATATATAGGCTCTAGTTCCAGATTATATTGCTTTAGTAAAGGATTGTCTATTGCTTTATATAGCTAGTCTATATAGAAAACATTATATACCTTAATAGAGTCTAGTAGCTTTAGTTAGTAAGAGTAGCCTACCTTCCTTAAGATCTTGAAAGAGCCCTTATTCTAGTTATTTAGCTTCTTACTAGGTTATAGTATATACTAGCCTTTTCAGGTAATCTAGACCTTGTCCTCTATATTGAAGTTAGAGACCTATTAGTATAGATTAATATTATACTCTTTCTTATACTAAGCCTTTTTAATAGTTTCTTTACTCTTATTAAGGGCCTCTTTTATATAAGTAGTAATATCCTTAATATATTTCTAGCTAAGCTATAGTATAGTGTTAGCTAGTACTAGCTATAGTAGAGTCTAATCAAAGTGTAATAGCTCTAGCCTAGTGTAGCTAGGCTAGGGTTGTTACCTATATATAGTAGAATAGTATTAGAGCTACTAACTCTAATATTGTACCTTTTTAGCCTACTAGTATAGTAGTGAAAGCTATTCCTATTACTGCTAAGCAAGTGCTCTGCTTGCTTATACTCTAGGTAGTTCTAGGGCTATTATAGAATATTAGAGTTATATAGTCTATATAGTATAGGACCTGCTTGGGTAGTAGGCAAGGCTATATAAGGGCTGAAACCTATAAGTCTCTGGGTAGTAGTCTAGATACTAGCTTAACTAGTCTACTAGTACTATATAGTGTTCAAGGGCTTTGCTTAGCTAAGGCTAGGTTAGTTGATAGTTAACTATATATATGTCTGTTATAGCCCCTAAGGGAAGTGAAGCACTTGATAAGACTAGAAGGCTCAAGGATATACCTAGCTAGAAGGGGGGGTAATATAACAGCCCTAGCCTAGTATAGCTAGGCTAGAGTTATCACCTATATATAATAGAATAGTATTAGAGCTACTAACTCTAATATTATACCTTTTTGGCCTACTAGTATAGTAGTGAAAGCTATTTCTATTACTGTTAAGCAAGCGCTCTGCTTGCTTATACTCTAGGTGGTTCCAGGGCTATTATAATAATAGAATACTAGCAATTACTCTATCTAATATATCTGTTTTGATTATTAACTTGTATTTAGGGCTATAATAGTATAGTATTAGTATAGCTATAAGCTATAGCTTTAGCTCCTTAAAAGCCTTCTAGTACTACTTATTAAATATAAATAGAATATTAGTCTTTATAAGTTAGATCAGGGGCTTAGTAATCCTTCTATAGTTCTAGATAAAGTATCTATAAAAGTTATAGAAGCCTAGAAACAACTAGATTCCCTTTATAGTAGTAGGAGTAGTCTAGTTAACTACTATAGAGACCTTTTCTAGATTAACTTTAATACTATCTATAGTAATAATAAAGCCTAGATATTTAGTATATTTGACTCTAAATTTATACTTCTTTAGGTTAACCTATAAGCCTATATCCCTTAGCTACTATAAGACCTTCTTAATATACTTTTTATAGTCTAACTTATTCTTAAAGTAAATAAGGATATTGTCTAGATAAGTAGTATAGAAATTGTCTAGATAATTAAACAGGATATTATTTATATACTACTAATATATTACTAGTCTATTAGTAAGGCTAAAAGGGAGGACTTTATACTTATATAAGCTATAACAAGTCTAGAAGGTAGTTAACTCCTTAGACTTAAAGTCTATCTAGATCTAATTAAAAGCCTAGTAGATATCTAGTTTAGTATAAAGCCTAGTATAGCTGATCTAGCTTAGTAACTTATTAATTAATAGGAGGGGATACTAATCCTTATAGGTTATCTGGTTTAAGTTCTAGAAATTAATATAGAGATATAGATATCTATTAGCCTTATAGATAAAGAGGATTAGTATAATAAAGGGGGCTTGACTAGACTCTATAAAACCTTTATAAAGGTTCTTGATAAGGTAATACTTGACCTCCTCTAGTTCCTCTATAGTTATATAATATAGTAGTCTAAAACCTAGATTATTAGACTCTATTAAGTTAATCCTATAATTATAGAGCTAGTTAGAAGGTAATATATCCGATACTTCTTTAGAAAAAATATCCTAGAACTCCTTATAAGCTACTAGTAGCAATAGTTCTTGTAGTATAGTAGGCTCTAACTAGCTAATTTAATAGAGGTTAATAGTCTAGCTACTACTATCTATAAGGCTTTAGTCCTTCTAATCTTGGATTAATTGGTTAATCTTATATAGACTAGTTAAAAAGAGCTTACTATTCTTTTAGTATAGATATAAGTGAAAACTATTTACTAAGATAGTATTAATATCTATCTAGTAGAGCCTTTTAGCCTTAGTAGGCTAGTAGGGCTTCTTTTAGTAAGGGAGATTAGAGGTTTACTATTAGTCTAAAAGGTTATTATTTATCTTCTATAGATAGTCCTAGAGCTCTAGTTTAAAGGAGACTTTAGGTTAAAGCTTCTACTTTAGCTTTAATTAAGAGGTTGATTTAATCTAGCTACTAGAGGAAATCAAGGCAATCTCTATACTCTTATAGCCTAAGTTGCTTCCCTAATCTATAGTAGTAAAGGTCTAGTCTCTATAATCTATATCTTTTTAGTAGCTAAGAGCCTTTAGAGCTAGGATTAGATCCTAGTAGTTCTACTGGATTTCCTTAACTACTAAGTAGCTAAGTAGTAACTTAGCTAGCTAGACTAAGTAGTATTGCTAGTAATCTAGTAAGATATCAAAATAGACTAGCTACTTCTATCCAATTATTATATTATAGCTTTCTAGATCTAATATTAAGAGAGGTATATTATACTAGTAATACTAGTCAATAGTCAGGTATAGCTATATATAATAGATAACTAGCCTCCCTAGCTAGCTATTATATCCTTTAACCTAGATAGAGCTAGATAGTTAGGTAGTTTTAATATTAAAGGACCTAGCTAAATCGATTATAAAGAATATATTAATAAATATAAATCTATTTACTCTAGAGTTAATAAGAGTATATAAGGTAATACTAGTTCTATTAGTTGATAGTATATAGACTATAGTAAGGTACTATCCTTCTATAAGACTTCTTAAGTCAATTCCCTATAAATTAACCTCTAGAGAGCCTAGACTAGAGTCTTTATCTAGGCCTTCTCTTTTCCTAGATCTATATTAGTAACTCTATCTCTATAAATAGCATTCTTATAGACTTCTAGATCTCTAGCTTTATTATTCTTAATATCCTTGATATTAGCCATTTAATCTAGTAGCTTATAGTCTATATATAGATAGCTAATCCCTCTATAATTAAAGTATCTAGTCTGCTAGTATAGCTAGAACAGTAATATAACTAGCTAGGGGTTAATTAGCTTAGACTAAGGTAGCTAGCCTAAGGCTAGTAGTAGTATACTATCTACTTGATTAAGTAGCTTTAGGAGTTAAGGATATCTAATAGCTAGACAGATAGGAGGTAGCTATATAGTAGCTTTAGCCTCTTAGTCCTTTATAATCTAGCTATTAAAGCATTATAGGTTAGTATTAATATAGCCTAGATAATTATAGAGCTTCTAGAAGTTACTATCTAGATTATACTTAATAGCTAGAATATATAACTAAAGAGGAGCTATAATCTTCTTATATAAGTTATTAAAATAGTCTACTTCTAGGATCTAGCCTCTATTAGTTAGCTAGAGGAATTATATCTTAAAGTCCTAGAAAAACTCCTTATCCTTTATTTTCAGTTCCTTATATTTAGTATAGAAGTCTTCCTTATAGTATTAGTTATAATAGATATTATCAAGGGCTGTTAGTATCTTAGTATAGTTAAGGTAAGGGTTATTGTTCTTTATATTACTAGTATATTAAGGGTATAAGTACTACTAAGCCTTTCCCTTTATATAGTTAAAGATAAACAACTAGATCTCCTAATTACTATTAAATTAAGAGCTATCAATTTGGAGTTTATTTATAACTTACTCCTTCTAGACTTAATACTTAATAGTTCTATATTTCTTTCTAGAGAACTAAGGAGAGTCCTTATACTTTAGTTTATATTAAACTATATACTAGGATTTAGATCTAGTTATTAGTTCTAGAGAAGCTTAAAGAGAAGTCAGGTTTTAGAGCAACTAGATAACTATAGCCTCTAGCTTTTCAATCTGCTTCTAGGTAGTCTTAGCCTCTATTTGACTCTTAACTTAGGTATACTAGAAAGCTAAAAGGTTAGTATACTAGTCTAGGCTCTTAAAGGGTTCCTGATTAAGGGGGTTGCTTTCAAAAGGGGCTAGATACTAAGTAGATCCTTATAGTTCAGGAGGTCTATAAGAGATATCCCTTACTTTACCTTTATCTTTAGCTAGAGAGGCTATATTAGTAGTCTTGAATTTAAAGGTTAAGCTTAGAGTATCAAATTAGTTATATAGTTATATTATAGGTATAACAGCCTGGCTACTATAAGCTTTATAAAGGGAGGCAGTGGCTAGTTAAGGTACTATATTGATAAAGACAATTAAACTAAAGAGAGAAAAGCTCTCTATACAAACAATCAACTGTATAAATACTACTTGGCCTGGATTAAGCCTAGTGCTAAGGGGATATAGCGAATCGCTGGTAGCCGATCCGGTCCGCTAGTCCTAATCCGTTACTAATCCTCTTTAACCACTATATCCAGATCCTGGCTACAACCAGCCTGGCAGAACTACACTGGCCTAGCCTGGCTAGGCTATTATACTACCCCCCCCTTCAAGTAGCGGGTACCCTTAACTATAGTAGTCAAGTAGGTGTATTAGGTCTATCGTCTGTCAGGTCCTTGTAGCTATTATATCCCTGCTCCTAAGCCTTGATCTAATCGATTAGTCTATATAGCAGTCCTGGCTGCTATAGATATTCAGTATAGAAATTATATAGTTTATATAGGGAGTATTTGAAATCTGAGGCCAGGTAGAAGTTGAGGTCTTTATTATAGCCAACCTAGGTAATACAGTATAGCAGCTTACCCTGCAAGAGCTTAGCAGCTAGTATCTTATCTACTTTATACTTAGCGTTATCTGTAATATATATAGGCCCTGGCTCCAGGTTGTATTGCTCTAGTAAAGGATTGTCTGCTGCCTTATATAGCTGGTCTATATAGAAAACATTATATACCTTAATAGAGTCTAATAGCTTTAGTTAGTAAGAGTAGCCTATCTTCCTTAAGATCTTGAAAGGGCCCTTATTCTAGTTATCTAGCTTTTTGCTAGGTTATAGTATATACTAGCCTTTCCAGGTAACCTAGACCTTATCCCCTATATTGAAGTTAAGGACCTATTAGTATAGATTGATATTATACTCTTTCTTGTACTAAGCCTTCTTAATAGCTTCTTTACCCTTATTAAGGGCCTCTTCTATACAGGTAGCAATATCCTTAGTGTATTCCTGGCTAAGCTATAGTATAGCATTAGCTAGTACTAGCTATAACAGAGTCTAGTTAAAGGAGGTTTAGGGTAGATAGCTGTTCTAGACCTTGTATAGGGATAAGCTACCAAGACTGCTATAGGGTAGGGTTAATTAAGTATAATTGATTATTGGTAGGTAGTCTGACTAGTTATCCTGGTAGTAGCTTATAAAAGGGTATAGATATAAATTATTATATTAGTTAATGATCTTAGTTTAGCTATCTGTCTATAGGTAATTAGCGGTCAATAGCTTATGCTTGATCTCTAATATATAGTAAAAGGCAGCCTAAAACTCTGATATAAACTAGAGACCTTAGTCTAAGACTATTAAGTCAGGGGCTCTATAGTATCAGTAGATATATTAGGTGAACAGCTAGGCTAAGTCCTTAGCGTTTATAGTCTTGAAGCAAGGGATAGATATTACCTGCTTAGTAAGCTAGTCAATTATAACCAGTATAGTATCGAACCCCTTCTTGTCTAGCAGGAAACTCTTAAAGTCTACTAATATATCCCTCTAGAGTTTATCTGGTATTAGTAAGGGGTATAGTAAGCCAGGGGTCTTATCCCTAGATATATAGGATCTATAACAGGTATAGTAGTTATATATATACTGTTTAATATCTGACTATATATCTGGCTAGTAGTAGTGCAGCTGTAAGAGCTAGTAAGTCTTATCCCTACCTAGGTAGATAGTTGATATCTAATTATAAGCTTCTTGGATCAGCTCTATATAAAGGTTATCTAGGGTAGCAGGGATGACTAATCGATCTATATATAGTAACAGTCTATCTTTGATAGTATATTTGCCTGGAGTAGCTGATTTAGTCTATATATAGAGGGCTTCTAGAGACTCTATATCCTTATTAGCCTAAAGTATCTAGTCAACTAGGTTATCGGACTTATTAAAAGGGTCTTCTTCTTTAACAGGTAGTAGGTTAATTACTGATATCTCAATACCTAAGTCCTAAAGAACTCTAGGATCTATCTAGTCCTAGGATAGAAAGGTATGAGTTTGATATTAGGTCTTGATTCTATCTTAAGCAGTAATCTTAGTATCCCTCTAAGTAAGTGTATCCGCTTTCTGGTTCTGTTTACTAGGCCTATAGGATACAATAAAATAGTATTCAGCTAACGCTTTAGCCTAGCGAGCCTAATGGCTGGTTAGCTGCTTTATTGATATAAAGTACTCCAGGGCCTTATAGTCAGTATAGATTTTGACCTGTTTTATAGTCCCCTGGAGCTCTAGATACCACTTAGCTAGTAATCTGACTATAGCTAGTATTTCCTTGTTATATATCTTATAGTTATATTTAGTAGATACTATAATCTTTAAGAAGTAGGCAACTAGATACTATTCCTTATTAGAGTAGAGCTATAAAAGGATACTAGTAATCACTCTATCTGATATATCTGTTTTGATTATTAACTTGTATTTAGGGCTATAATAGTATAGTACTAGTATAGCTATAAGCTATAGCTTTAGCTCCTTAAAAGCCTCCTAGTACTGCTTATTGAATATAAATAGAACATTAGTCTTTATAAGTTAGATTAGGGGCTTAGTAATCCTTCTATAGTCCTAGATAAAGCATCTATAAAAGTTATAGAAGCCTAGGAACAACTAGATTCCCTTTATAGTAGTAGGAGTAGTCTAGTTAACTACTATAGAGACCTTTTCCGGATCAATCTCAATACCCTCTATAGTGATAATAAAGTCTAGGTATTTAGTATACTTGACCCTGAATTTATACTTCTTTAAGTTAGTCTATAGACTTATATCCCTTAGCTACTATAAGACCTTCTTAATATACTCTTTATAGTCTAACTTGTTCTTAGAGTAAATAAGGATATTATCTAGATAAGCAGTATAAAAATCGTTTAGGTAATCAAATAGGATATTATTTATATATTACTAATATATTGCTGGTCTGTTAGTAAGGCTAAAAGGGAGGACCTTATACTTATATAAGCTATAACAAGTCTAGAAGGTAGTCAACTCCTTAGACTTAGGGTCTATCTGGATCTGATTAAAAGCCTAGTGGATATCCAGCTTAATATAGAGCCTAGTATAGCTGATCTAGCTTAGTAACTTATTAATTAACAGGAAAGGATACTAATCCTTATAGGTTATCTAGTTCAAGTTCCGGAAATCAATATAGAGGTATAGGTATCTATTAGCCTTACAGATAAAGAAGATTAGTATAGTAAAGAGGGTCTAACTAGGCTTTATAAAACCCTTATAAAGGTTCTTGATAAGGTAGTGCTTAATCTCCTCTAGTTCCTCTATAGTTATATAGTATAGTAGTCTAAAACCCAGGTTGTTAGGCTCTATCAGGTCGATCCTATAATTATAGGGCTAGTTTAGAGGTAATATATCTAATACTTCTTTTAAAAAGATATCCTAGAACTCCTTATAAGCTACTAGTAGTAGTAGTTCTTGTAGGATAGTAGGCTCTAATTAGCTAATTTAATAGAGGTTAGTAGTCTAGCTACTGCTATCTATAAAGCTTTAGTCCTTCTAGTCTTGGATTAACTAGTTAATCTTATATAGGCTAGTTAAAAAGAGCTTGCTATCCTCTTAGTATAGGTATAGACAGAAACTGTTTACTAAGATAGTATTGATATCTATCTAGTAGAGCCTCTTAACCTTAGTAGGCTAGTAGGGCTTCTTTTAGTAAGGGAGGTTAGGGGTTTACTATTAGTCTAAAAGGTTATTATTTATCTTCTAGAGGTAGTCCTAGAGCTCTAGCTTAAAGGAGACTTTAGGTTAAAGCTTCTGCTTTAGCTTTAGTCAAGGGGTTGATTTAACCTAGCTACTAGAGGAAATCATAGTAATCTCTATACTCTTATAGCTTAAGTTGCTTCCCTGATCTGTAACAGTAAAGGTCTAGTCTCTATAGTCTATATTCTTTTAGTAGCTAAGAGCCTTTAAGGCTAGGATTAGATCCTAGCAGTTCTACTGGATTTCCTTAGTTACTAAGTAGCTAGGTAGTAACTTAGCTAGCTAGACTAAGTAGTATTGCTAGTAATCTAGTAAGATATTAAAATAGACTAGCTACTTCTATCTAATTATTATATTGTAGCTTTCTAGGTCTAATATTAAGAGAGATATATTATACTAATAATACTAGTTAATAGTCAGGTATAGCTGTATATAATAGATAACTAGCCTCTCTAGCTAGCTATTATATCCTTTAACCCGGATAGGGCTAGGTAGTTAGATAGTAGTAATATTAAAGGACCTGGCTAGATTGATTATAAAGAGTATATTAACAAATATAAATCTATTTGCTCTAGAGTCAATAAGGGTATATAAGGTAATACTAGTTCTATTAGTTAATAGTATATAAGCTATAATAAGGTATTATCCTCCTATAAGACTTCTTAAGTTAATTCCTTATAAATTAACCTCTAGGGAGTCTAGACTAGAGTCTTTATCTAGGCCTCCTCTTTTCCCGGGTCTGTATTAGCGACTCTGTCCCTATAAATAGCGTTCTTATAGACTCCTAGGTCTCTAGCTTTATTATTCTCAATATCCTTAATATTAGCTGTTTGGTCCAGCAGCTTATAGTCTATATATAAGTGGCTAATCTCCCTGCAATTAAAGTACCTGGTCTACTAGTATAGCTGGAACAGTAATATAACTAGCTAGGGGTTAGTTAGTTTAGACTAAGGCAGCTAGCCTAGAGCTAATAGTAGTATACTACCTACTTGACTAAGTAGCTTTAGGAGTTAAGGATACCTAATAGCTAGATAGGCAGGAGATAGCTGTATAGTAGCTTTAGCCTCTTAGTCCTTTATAATCCAGCTGTTAAAGTGTTGTAGGTTAGTATTAATATAGTCTAGACAGTTATAGAGCTTCTGGAAGTCGCTATCTAGATTATACTTGGTAGCCAGGATATATAACTAAAGAGAAGCTATAACCTTCTTATATAAGTTATTAAAACAGTCTACCTCTAGGATCTAGCCTCTATTAGCTAGCTAGAGGAATTATATCTTGAAGTCCTAGAAAAACTCCTTATCCTTTATTTTCAGTTTTCTGTATTTAGTATAGGAGTCTTCCTTATAGTATTAGTTATAATAGATATTATTAAAGGCTATTAGTATCTTAGTATAGTTAAGATAAAGGTTGTTGTTCTCTATATCACTAGTATATTAAGGGTATAAGTATTACTAAGCCTCTCCCTCTATATAGTTAAAGATAAAGGACTGGATCTCCTAATCACTATTAAATTAAAAGCTATTAATTTAGAGTTTATCTATAACTTACTCCTTCTAGGCTTGATACTTAACGGTTCTATCCTTCTTCCTAGAGAACTAAGGAGGGTCCTTATACTTTAGCTTATATTAAACTATATACTAGGATTCAGATCTAGTTATTGGTTCTAGAGAAGCTTAGGGAGAAGTCAGGTTTTAGAGTAACTAGATAACTATAGCCTCTAGCTTTTCAATCTGCTTCTAGGTAGTCTTAGCTTCTATTTGACTCTTAACTTAGGTATACTAGAGAGCTAAGAGGTTAGTATACTAGTCTAGACTCTTAAAGGGTTCCTAATTAAGGGGGTTGCTTTTAAAAGGGGCTAGATATTAAGTAGATCCTTATAGTTCAGGAGGTCTATAAAAAGTATCCTTTGCTTTACCCTTATCTTTAGCTAAAGAGGCTATATTAGTAGTCTTGAATTTGAAGGTTAAGTTTAGAGTATTGAATCAGTTATATAGTTATATTATAGGTATATCCTAATTCCTGTTACTATAGGCTATTAAAGATAGTATTCTTGCCAGGATATATTTGCTAGTTATATAGGTATATATTTGAAGGTTAAAGAGTATAAGAGGTTTGATAGATTAGTAAAGGTAATAAGTATAAACAGGCTTAATAAACACTAGTTCTGATTAAATTCTAGCTTCTAAGGCTTCTCTAGCTGCCTTTGCTTTAATAGCTTGTTTTATAACTATATAGTCAGAGCTAGTGATATTAAAGGTATAGAATAGCTACAGATTGACTGAATCTAGTGGCTTTCAGTAAGCAGTAGTAGTATTTAACCTCAACTAACTATAAGAGTAAAGAAGAAGAAGAGTGAGTTTAATTGTAATATAATAGCCTAGCTACTATAAGCTTTATAAAGGGAGGCAGTAGCTAGTTAAGGTACTATATTAATAAAGACAATTAAACTAAGGAGAGAAAAGCTCTCTATATAAACGATTAACTGTATAAATACTGCTTGGCCTAGATTAAGCCTAGTGTCAAGGGGATATAGCAAATCGCTGGTAGCCGATCTGGTCCGCTAGTCCTAATCTGTTACTAATCCTCCTTAACTACTATGTCTGGATCCTAGCTACAACCAGCCTAGCAGAACTATACTGGCCTAGCCTGGCTAGGCTGTTATAATAGGTATATCCTGATTCCTATTATTATAGACTATTAGAGGTAGTATTCTTGCTAGGATATATTTGCTAGTTATATAGGTATATATTTAAAGGTTAAAGAGTATAAGAGGTTTAATAGATTAGTAAAGATAGTAAGTATAAACAGGCTCAATAAACACTAGTTCTAATTAAATTCTAGCTTTTAAGGTTTCTCTAGCTACCTTTACTTTAATAGCTTGTTTTATAACTATATAGTTAGAGTTAGTAATATCAAAGGTATAAAAGGGCTATAGATTAACTAATCTAGTAGCTTTTAGTAAATAGTAGTAGTATTTAACCTTAACTAACTATAAGAGTAAAGAAGAAGAAAAGTAAGTTTAATTATAATATAATAGCCTAGCTACTATAAGCTTTATAAAGGGAGATAGTAGCTAGTTAAAGTATTATATTAATAAAGACAATTAAACTAAAGAGAGAAAAGTTCTCTATATAAACAATTAACTATATAAATACTACTTAACCTAGATTAAGTCTAGTATTAAGAGGATATAGCAAATTGCTAGTAGCTAATCTAGTCTACTAGTCCTAATCTATTACTAATCCTCCTTAACTACTATATCTAGATTCTAGCTATAACTATACTATCCTAACCTAGCTAGATAGTTATAATTACTATATATAGATTGATTAGTTATCTTTACTACTCTAGATAATCTTTATATAAAGCTAATCTAAGAAGCTTATAATTAGATATTAACTATCTATCTAGATAGAGATAAGACTTACTAGCTCTTATAGCTATACTATTACTAGCTAGATATATAGTTAGATATTAAGTAGTATATATAAAACTACTATATCTATTATAGATCCTATATAGCTAGAAATAAGACCTCTAGCTTACTATACTCTTTACTAATACTAGATAAACTCTAGAGAGATATATTAGTAGACTTTAAGAGTTTTCTACTAGACAAGAAAGGGTTTAATACTATACTAGTTATAGTTAACTGGTTTACTAAGCAGGTAATATCTATCTCTTGCTTTAAGACTATAAACGCTAAGGACTTAATCTAGCTGTTTATCTAATATATCTACTAATACTATAAAGCCTCTAATTTAATAGTCTTAGACTAAAGTCTCTAGTTTATATTAGAGTTTTAGGCTACCTTTTACTATATATTAGAGATTAAGTATAAGCTATTAACTACTAATTATCTATAGACAGATAGCTAAACTAAGATTATTAACTATAATAGCTCTAGAACTATCTAGAGTATAAGTAAGTAAAGTGCTTACTTAATAGTAATAGAAATAGCTTTTACTACTATACTAGTAGGCTAAAAAGGTATAATATTAGAGTTAGTAGCTTTAATACTATTCTACTATATATAGATAATAACCCTAGTTTAGCTATACTAGACTAGAGCTATTATATTACCCCCTTTTCTAGCTAGATATATCCTTAAGCCTTCTAGTCTTACTAAGCACTTTACTTCCCTTAGAGGCTATAACAGATATATATATAGTTAACTATTAACTAATCTAGCCTTAGCTAAGTAAAGCCCTTAAATACTATATAATACTAGTAGGCTAGTTAAGCTAGTATCTAGACTGTTATCTAGAGACTTATAAGTTTCAGCCCTTATATTATAATAGTCTAGCTACTATAAGCTTTATAAAGAGAGGCAGTAGCTAGTTAAAATACTATATTAATAAAGATAATTAAACTAAAAAGAGAAAAGCTCTTTAGGTAAATGCTTAACTATATAAATATTACTTGGCCTAGATTAAGCCTAGTATTAAAGGGATATAGTGAATCGCTAGCAGCTACTCTAGCCTACTAGTCCTAATCTATTATAAATCCTCCTTAACTACTATATCTAGATCCTAGCTACTACTAGTCTAGTAGAACCACTCTATCCTAGTCTAGCTAGACTATTATACTACCTCCCCTTTTAAGTAGTAGATACCCTTAACTATAGTAATCAAGTAGGTATATTAGGTCTATTGTCTATTAGATCCTTATAGCTATTATATCCCTGCTTCTAAGCCTTAATCTAATCGACTAGTCTATATAGTAGTCCTGGCTACTATAGATATTTAGTATAGAAATCATATAGTTTATATAGAGAGTATTTGAAATCTAAGGCTAGATAGAAGTTAAGGTCTTTATTATAGCTAATCTAGGTAGCCTAGTATAGCAGCTTGCCCTATAAGAGCTTAGTAGCTAATATCTTATCTACTTTATATTTAGTATTATCTATAATATATACAAGCTCTAGCTCTAGGTTATATTGCTTTAATAAAGGATTATCTACTATCTTATATAGCTAGTCTATATAGAAAACATTATATACCTTAATAGAGTCTAATAGCTTTAGTTAGTAAGAGTAGCCTACCTTCCTTAAGATCTTGAAAGGACCCTTATTCTAGTTATCTAGCTTCTTACTAGGTTATAGTATATACTAGCCTTTTTAGATAACCTAGACCTTGTCCCCTATATTGAAGTTAGGGACTTATTAGTATAGATTAATATTATACTCTTTCTTATACTAAGCCTTCTTAATAGCTTCTTTACTCTTATTAAGGGCCTCTTTTATATAGATAGTAATATCCTTAGTATATTCCTGGCTAAGCTATAGTATAGTATTAGCTAGTACTAGCTATAGTAGAGTCTAGTCAAAGGAGGTTTAGGGTAGATAACTGTTCTGGACCTTATATAGAGATAAGCTACTAAGACTGCTATAGAGTAGAGTCAATTAAGTATAGTCGATTATTAGTAGATAGTCTGACTAGTTGTCCTGATAGTAGCTTATAAAAGAATATAGATATAAATCATTATATTAGTTAATGATCTCAGTTTAGCTATCTGTCTATAGATAATTAGTAGTCAATAGCTTATACTTGATCTCTAATATATAGTAAAAGGTAGCCTAAAACTCTAATATAAACTAGGGACCTTAGTCTAAGACTATTAAGTTAGGGGCTCTATAGTATTAGTAGATATATTAGATAAACAGCTAGACTAAGTCCTTAGTGTTTATAGTCTTAAAGTAAAGGATAGATATTACCTGTTTAGTAAACTAGTTAACTATAACTAGTATAGTATTAAACCCCTTCTTATCTAGCAGAAAACTCTTAAAGTCTACTAATATATCCCTCTAGAGTTTATCTAGTATTAGTAAAGGGTATAGTAAGCTAGAGGTCTTATCTCTAGCTATATAGGATCTATAATAGGTGTAGTAGTTTTATATATACTGCTTAATATCCGACTATATATCTAGCTAGTAATAGTATAGCTATAAGAGCTAGTAAGTCTTATCCTTATCTAGATAGATAGTTAATATCTGATTATAAGCTTCTTAGATTAGCTTTATATAGAGGTTATCTAGAGTAGCAGGGATAACTAATCGATCTATATATAGTAATAGTCTATCCTTAATAGTGTATTTGCCTAGAGTAGCTAACTTAGCTTGTATATAGAGGGCTTCTAGAGACTCTATATCCTTATTAGCCTAAAGTATCCAGTCAACTAGATTATTAGACTTATTGAAAGGGTCTTCTTCTTCAATAGATAGCAGATTAATTGCTAATATCTTAATATCTAAGTCCTAAAGAACTCTAGGATCTATCTAGTCCTAGGATAAGAAGGTATAGGTTTAATATTAGGTCTTAATCCTATCTTAAGCAGTAACTTTAGTATCCCTCTAGGTAAGTATATCCACTTTCTGGTTCTATTTACTAGGCCTATAGGATACAATAAAGTGGTATTCAGCTAGCGCTTTAGTCTAGTAAGCCTAATAGCTAGTTAGCTGCTTTATTGATATAAAGTACTCTAGAGCCTTATAGTTAGTATAGATTTTGATCTGTTTTATAGTCTTTTAGAGCTCTAGATACTACTTAGCTAGTAATCTAACTATAGCTAGTATTTCCTTATTATATATCTTATAGTTATACTTAGTAAATACTATAGTCTTTAAGAAGTAAGTGATTAGATACTATTCCTTATTAGAGTAGAGTTATAATAGGATACTAGTAATTACCCTGTCTAATATATCTGTTTTAATTATTAACTTATATTCAGAGCTATAATAGTATAGTACTAGTATAGCTATAAGCTATAGCTTTAGCTCCTTAAAAGCCTTCTAGTATTACTTATTGAATATAAATAGAATATCAGTCTTTATAAGTTAGATTAAAGGCTTAGTAATCCTTCTATAGTCCTAGATAAAGCACCTATAAAAGTTATAGAAGCCTAGGAATAACTAGATTCCCTTTATAGTAGTAGGAGTAGTTTAGTTAACTATTATAGAGACCTTTTCTGGATTAATCTTAATACTATCTATAGTAATAATAAAGTCTAGGTATTTAATACACTTGATCCTGAATTTATACTTCTTTAGATTAGCCTATAAGCCTATATCCCTTAGCTACTATAAGACCTTTTTAATATACTCTTTATATTCTAACTTATTCTTAGAGTAAATAAGGATATTATCTAGATAAGCAGTATAGAAATTGTTTAGATAATCAAACAGAATATTATTTATATACTACTAATATATTACTAGTCTATTAGTAAGGCTAAAAGGGAGGATCTTATACTTATATAAGCTATAATAAGTCTAGAAGATAGTTAGCTCCTTAGACTTAGGGTCTATCTAGATCCAATTAAAAGCCTAATAGATATCTAGCTTGGTATAGAGCCTAGTATAGCTGATCTAGCTTAGTAACTTATTAATCAATAGAAGGGGATATTAATCCTTATAGATTATCTAGTTCAAGTTCTAGAAATTAATATAGAGATATAGATATCTATTAGCCTTATAGACAAAGAGGATCAGTATAGTAAAGGGGGCTTAACTAGACTCTATAAAACCCTTATAAAGGTTCTTGATAAGGTAGCACTTGACCTCCTCTAGTTCCTCTATAGTTATATAGTATAGTAGTCTAAAACCTAGGTTATTAGGCTTTATTAGATTGATTCTATAATTATAGGGCTAGTTAGAAGGTAATATATCTAATACTTCTTTAGAAAAAATATCCTAGAACTCCTTATAAGCTACTAGTAGCAGTAGTTCTTATAGTATAGTAGGCTCTAACTAGCTAATTTAATAGAGATTAATAGTCTAGCTATTACTATCTATAAGGCTTTAGTCCTTTTAATCTTGGATTAACTAGTTAATCTTATATAGGCTAGTTAAAAAGAGCTTACTATCCTCTTAATATAGATATAAGCAAAAACTATTTATTAAGATAGTATTAATATCTATCTCTCTCCGGTGAACAGCCATCGGAATCGCCCTGAAAAGGGTGCTGGACATCGCAAAAATCGAGGATATGATATTTAACTCTTCAGTCTATCGAGTCCGAGGGGCTACAGCACCGTGTACCTGCTGCATGGTCGCTGAGGGCGCGAAACGTGGTTTTGTTGTGATTCTGGTCAAGAATTGTACGCGACCGTGACTACAACATAATATACACGTCGAATCGACCACGACTCGAACTATCGCACTACCTGCTAGTCAATTGATTGTATAAGAGGGAGATGGCTTACAATAACCATCCGACCCTACTATGTACTATAGTAGGGACAGGACACCCTCGATACCGTCCGGCTCTGAGTAGTCGCGTCAGGGTCGCAGTTTACTCCCTGGCGCGACTCGAGGGCTTGGAAGATCCTTAAGTGTTCCTCCTTGTGTAATGGAAGTTGTTAACCCCTATATAGGTCCAAGGACGACTCGTTAAGACCAAAGGGTTA
>KN832912.1:0-36142 GCA_000827325.1 Oidiodendron maius Zn
TTATATTACTTTTTTTTAAACTTATAAACTAGTTAACTATCTAATAAATTAATATATAATAGCTTTTATTACTTTTTTAAGCTTTATCCTTACTAATATCTAATATCTAAATAGTTTAGATTTACTATTATCTAGTCTAGTATATATATTCAACTACTAATATCTAGACTAATTTAATGACTACTAAATAAACTATTATATATTTAGTAGCTTTTAATTATTTACTCTTTTCTTAAATCTCTAAAATAAATAATTTACTAATAATAATATTCTTATATATATCTTTATATAAACAGTAATCTAATAACTAGATATAAAACTATAAATACTATTAATCTAACTTGATTATTTATTTAGTAGCCTAGCTGCTTATCTTATCTATTACTTTAATTCTATAGAATACTATAGCTTAGATTATTAATATATTAAATATCTAGTACTAGTAATAGATTAATTAATATCTAGAATAGTTATTAGCTATTTAATTAGTCTTATACTAGATAATATAACTTAATATCTATAACTAAACTATCTAGTATTTACTATAAGTATCTTTCTTTATATCTATATAAAATAGATCTTAGACTTTCTTTCTATATTTAATAGAATTAATAGTATATAATATAGCCTCTCTAGCTACTTTATCTATAGTATAGATATAGTATACTTTAATAATCTATATAAAACTAGTATAGATAACTATTAATATTTCCTTACTATTATTAATAGCTTTAATTAATATCTATAATCTATTAGAATCTTTTCTGTTTAAATAATAATACTACTTTATCTTTAATAACTATAAATTAGACTCTTAAGCTAGGTTAGTTATTTTAATCCTCTTTCTTTCCTTCTCTTTAATCTAATTGATTTAGTTCTAGATTATTTTCTTAGCCTTTATCTCTAGAGTTTTAGTATTAGTTACTATAGCTTAACTCTTTATCTTAAAATATCTAGAATATAACCTATAGTTGAAAAATCACTAGTAATATACTCTCTTTTACTATAGCTTTTCCTATACTTTATCTCCTTTACTTAGTCTACTTTATTTCTTAATATACTCTTACTAATAGACCTTTTAATAATACTCCTAAACTAATTAGATCTATTGATTAATAAATAGATATAGTATCCTTTTAATACTAGTAAAATAGTACTTGAATCTATCTTTTATTAGCTTTTCTAACTTAAAGATAACTAGTAAATCAAGGGATAGAAATATAAAACTATCTTTCTATAATTACTTCTAGTTCTAGATTAAACTATTAATCTTTATAATCTATTATATAATATATTAATAGTTAGCTTTATTTAAATAATAGACTAGTATCTTAGTAAAATAGAAATTAATCTTATATAATAAAACTATATACTAGTATTTCTTATAAATAATAATCTAGAATTTTAGTAAATAGATAAATTAATCTATTATAGTAGAATAATACTATAGTTTATTAGTAATATAAGCAAAACACTTATTCTTCTTCTTATATATACTATTTACTCTTCCTTTCTTCTAACTATCTATACTATTTATTTACTCTCTTTAACCTCCTAATCTTATATTTAATTTCGCTTTCTACTATTATCTTATATTATATAGGTTATAGTCTATACTATATATAACTCTAATATTAACTTAGAGTTAAATAAAACATGAATATCTCCTTAAATACTAGGAAATATTAAATTATAATTATAGGGATCAACTCTATAACCCTGGTTTACCTATATTCTAGGTCCTTGGGCCTTAGAACAGCTCTAATATCGGTTTCCTGCATCAAATATTTCACTCTATATTTTTTAATATTTGGCTCCCTTGTCTTTTCACTGCCTGATTCTGCCGCCCGCCAAATTTAATTATTTCACCCCTGAAATAACTAGACACTATATAGAGAGTGCTTCAACACTAGTATGTACAACCTATACGACCGATACAATTCCACATTATACATAAAACTTAGGCGATAGAAGCTGTTGAAATGAATATTCAGCAGTCCCTGGTCCCCTCCATCGAACGACACCCCCTGGATCGCAAGATATAGAAGCTGGCTGTATATTTCAGAACTCGGCTCAAGAACCATGACACCGCTGTTGAAACAGTCTGGGAAGCCAAGTTCTGGCGCTGCAGCGAAGGGAACGGTGACGTCGAAGAGTTCATCAGGTGCGCGGAGAGGCAGTGTGTCAGCGTCAAGATAGACGATTTTGCGGAATTGGGTTTGTTGCCAGAGGGCAATTTTAGTAAAAGTAGCGGAAAGGTCTGTACGGTCCATACTACCAAGGGCGGTAAGGTCGTTATTATTGAGCTTCTTAACATCAATCACATGGTCGAATGTGAGCTGAAGTGATTCCGATAGTCAGAGGACGATCAAAGATGCGAATTTGTTGTGAGGGGAACTTACTTTTAGCTGGAACATTGTGTCATTTGAGACGTGTGTCGACGCGACCAACACAGCCAATCTTCTCTTGGTTCCATAGTCTCTTAGTGAACGTGCAACAACGAGCGCGCCTACCGAAGGTTAACAATTGTATGTTAGTTTGTGGAGTCTGCCCTTTGTACAGTACCTGAAAGGTAGGCATCATTGAGAAGAAGCTTTGCATTCTGTTAATACATGCCCTATGATGGGTCATATTTCCTTACTGTACAGTATACGTCTTCCTTAGACACAGCTGTATTTGACATATTCTCCAGCTTCTGAATGGAGATCGTGTTTTATACAAGTTCTAGTGACGCAGGCCAGGAACGCATGAAGGGAAAAATTGCTTCTGGAGGGAGGAAAATATTCAAACGGGTCAAGGAGCAACAATACACGTAGACTGCAATCTCGTCCAGACCACTTGTAGTGATTCATTCTGCATTAGTGCGTCGCTGACAGCTTGTTAGCAGCATTGATATACATGAGGGTCTATTTTCGTATGGCTTCTGATACAAGCTAAGCTAAGTAGCTAGCCCCCGAGGCCCGGTATGTATCTACATATTAAGCACGTGCATGAGAACCAATTAAATCTCTAACCAG
The DNA here is from genome assembly GCA_000827325.1 of Oidiodendron maius Zn. Lineage (NCBI taxonomy): Eukaryota > Fungi > Ascomycota > Leotiomycetes > Myxotrichaceae > Oidiodendron > Oidiodendron maius. Next base: position 3,018 of record KN832912.1, read on the forward strand.
GTGTAAGGTGTGGTTCGTCTCATCAAGATCTTCTCCAGCACTGGATGGCGAAGAGAAGAGGCTCCAGGGATGCTCTCTTCGATTCATGTGCATAAGCGCGACCTTAAAAGGAAGGTATAAATTACGAAGGAAGCTTGCACCATCCCTACTTCATATTATTATCCTTAGCGTATGGAGTGCATGATCGTAAGGAATAGGTTGCGCCTCCTAGCAGCTCGTAGTGCAGACCATTTTACATGGAGCATTCTACGGCAGGGTTGTGTGTGAACTGTTTGCTGGCATGTGCCGTTCATTACCTGTTTAGAGTTAGATCGGCATCTAATCGTCAATTTTGCTTTACCTTCTCGAGATTAAAGTTGTTACTGTAATTCAGTTGACGCTGGATAAGCAGGGATGAGAAAATGGAATTTCCCGGCTGCTTTGGAGCCACAGCTTGCTATCATTCTAATTGACTACTTTTACGTCTCCATATTGCCGAAAACATATATCTCGTATAGCTTCTAGGTTAGTGTTGTAGATGAAGTTGGTGTATTATTTGGCATTCAGGAGGCGCCGAATAAAAGGAGAGGGGGTCATAGCAGCAGTATCATTGGTATCGTTAAAAGAGCGATGTGAGAATATAGTAAATGTTCAAACCAATTCCCCCATCCGGGACCCCGCGCTGAGTAACGAATTCCACGGTTGGTGTCACGGCTGATGTCAGCCTTGGGAATCAATCGTGCTATCGACTCGTCAGCAGACCAGTACGCAGAAAGAGTGGAGCCTGTGCATAACGGAAGTTGGAGAAGAGCGAGGGGGCCAATAATGGAGAATGCAGAGTGAATCGAGAGACCCATGCACCCCTGCAAGGCTCATTTATAAGGCCTTCCCCCCAAGGTCGCCAACCTTCTTGGTCCTATCCTCAACATTACTCTTTCGCGTTTCTACCTATCGCCCCCGACATGGCTGAATCAAAAGCAATTGCGACTCCCATCAAGCCCGACGACTGGTAAAAGCTCCTCTTCCCAGAGAGGTGATAATTGACTGTGTCAATTGCTGATCATATTTCCAGCAATGATGTAGAGCACAACGAAGGTGGCTACGAACCCAATCACATCAACCTGAACTCAAACCTAGCTGCGAAGTAAGTTTATATGTCTGCCCTCATCACAGAGCTTCGTACAGGCTCGGCAGGCTTTATATGACATAGTAGAAGCCTATATTGACGATATCAAGAATCCAAAATCCCCTTGCCGGTATTCCTCGCGCTATCCTTCTCCGAAATGTCGAGAAGTTCGCGAAAGACAAGAACCTAACTGATGAGCTCGTTCTGTTCCAGAAGGGCGCCATCGTTGCGCAAGACCCAGTCAACTATGAAGATATTACGGGTGAATTTGCCTTGAGTGAAGCGGAAATTGAGGATCTCCGCAATGAGGTCCTTCACAAGTGGCGCCAACCGCGCACGCTCTATCTAACTATCGCCCTCTGTTCAATTGGTGCGGCTGTGCAAGGTTGGGATCAAACCGGTTCAAATGGAGCCAATCTGTCATTTCCCTCAGTTTTTGGGATCGGAAGCTCGAGTAATCATGATACCCTGCTCCTCGGTCTTGTCAATTCTGCTCCCTACATCGGTTCTGCTTTCTTTGGATGCTGGATGTCAGATCCACTGAACTTTTACCTCGGTCGTCGTGGCACGATCTTCATCGCCGCCGTCTTCTGCTTCCTCCCCGTGATTGGCTCCGCATGCACGCAAACATGGAAGCAACTATTCATCTGCCGTCTCCTGCTGGGCTTTGGAATGGGTGCGAAAGGCTCGACCGTCCCAATCTTTGCTGCAGAAAATGCACCTGCTACTATCCGGGGCGCCTTGGTCATGACCTGGCAGCTGTGGACAGCCTTTGGCATCTTTCTGGGATACTGTGCCAACTTGGCTGTGGCCCATGTGGGGAAAATTGCCTGGAGACTCCAACTGGGATCAGCTATGATTCCTGCCATCCCTCTGCTCCTGGGCATCTACTTCTGCCCTGAATCACCACGTTGGTGCATGAGTAGGCCCTCCCACTGTCCCTCATCCCTTGACGCATCCTGTGGCTAACGCGAAGATCAGAAAAGGATAGATACCGTCAGGCATTCGCTTCCCTATTACGACTCCGTAACAGTCCGCTTCAAGCTGCTCGAGATCTCTACTACATTCACACACAACTCGAGATCGAGGCGTCGATCATTGGCAAGAGCAACTATGTAACCCGCTTCATCCAGCTTTTCACGATTCCTCGGGTTCGCCGCGCAACTCTCGCCTCGTTCACTGTCATGATCGCACAACAAATGTGTGGTATCAATATCATCGCATTCTACTCCTCAACAATTTTTGCGGACTCCGGATTTTCCCCTTACCAAGCGCTATGGGCCTCGTGGGGTTTCGGTCTCATCAACTTCCTTTTTGCTTTCCCTGCCCTCTGGACTATCGACACGTTTGGACGACGAGCACTGCTCCTCTTCACCTTCCCAAACATGGCATGGACGCTCTTAACCGCCGGGCTCGTTGCATTAATCGATAACCAGTTGAAAATTCATTTGGCGTTAGTGGCCTTATTTATATACCTTTTCGCCATGTTCTACTCTCCGGGAGAGGGACCTGTCCCATTCGCATACTCCGCTGAGGTCTTCCCGCTGTCCCATCGTGAAGTTGGAATGGGCTGGGCCGTGGCAACCTGTCTCTTCTGGGCTGCTGTTCTTACGATGTTCCTACCCCTCATGTTGACCGCTATGACTACTACCGTACGTCCAGTATCCCCTCTACCTTCCCATACACGTGAGCTCACTCATCTGAAAAGGGTGTATTCTGTTTCTATGCAGGGACTAATGTTATTGCTCTTGTCATGATATTCCTCTGGGTTCCTGAGACCAAACAACGCACCCTTGAGGAACTGGACTATATCTTTGCAGTCCCTACACGCACGCACATGCACTACCAAATGAGCAAGGCTCTCCCTTTTTTTTTCCACCGATGGATCTTAAGACGCAAGGACGCTGTTCTCGAACCGCTTTACCAATTTGACTCGGCGCAGGAGAATGATGAGTCGAGAATTGCTGATCTGCATGAAAATGACCGCCGCCGTGCGGAATTGCGTAAAGATACTAACACAGGCGCTGATGAGAAAACAGCAAAGTTCGAGAAGGGTAAAAAGGTGGATACCGAGCCTGAGACGACTGTTGAAGACAAGATAGTCAAGGAGAAGGTGGTTGGAGAGAATGGCCTCCATGAATTAGGGCCATCACACGAAGAATAGATCTTCCACGAGTGCAGCTTCAATTCTTTGCGGTTGCTTTGTTTCAAGAGTACAGAGGCTATGGATTCTAATGGAGCTCATAGAAATTTTGCAATATCTAGCAACTTGACTTGGGTGTGTTACACAATATAGTCGATCCATCATGGGGACCTCAGGTGGTAGCTGAGACTCAATGCAATACCCACAGTTTTGAGCGTGGGTTGAGAGATAATCAGAAGATGATTAAAATCTTACGTAACTCTTTAAGATATTAACTTAAAGATAGCGATATGTCCTTCGTCTGCATCTTCTAAGAGCTAGCTAAACAGGGGCTGTGAGGTTGGCTTTCTTTTCCCAAATTTTGAGCAAGCTCAAATGGAACTTCAGCTATGTTTTGGGACCTTTTTGCGACAACCCAGTCTATTCTGCAGCTCTTTAACGGTTAGGAGGTGTTGTATATAAGACACTCTGCAACCCAGGAAAGCTTGAGAGGATGATGACTGCCCCCGGATGAGCCATATCGCTAATAATCTTACGGACAAGATTAGAGAATGGGGGTAGGAAAGACCTAGATTCATAAATTCGTGTGACGTCACAAGCTCAAACTACGAACCTATCCAAAGGTCTGGCGCTGATTATGCTCCAGATATCCTCTACAGTTGTTAGCTAGTTTTTTATGTTATCATTGTAGCATTTGTCTATGGTCATCGAACGCAACGCACTATCGTACGAGTCAACAATTTCGATGAAAATGGGCTCCCAATCAGGTTTGGAAAAGCAACAAGACGAGTAACGGCCGTAAGCCTTGAGATCAGGACGCGATATATTTGGAAGTGTATATTGAGTAATAACGAAATGGACCTAAAATGGAGTCTTCCAATGATATACAAGCCTGAAAGGACTACTACCCGTTTTCTCGGTACGCTCCACAGACTCTCAAAAGGGCTCAAACTACATCCTTAAATGGTGATCAGTCTTAATGATATCCGCCGCCCTCTCAGCGACAGCATAAACAGTCGTCTGAAGATTACCTCTAGGAATCAGGGGCATGATACTAGCGTCAACTACCCGCAGATTCATCGTCCCATGAACCAGAAGCCGTTCATTGACAACGCCTCCTTTTTCCCTCGGCATCATCGCGCATGTTCCAGAGTGATGGGAGGCCGATATCGCCGTCGTTCTGATATAGTCTTTCGCTTCGTCTAGATCCTTAATATGAGCAGTTGGGTGATTCCGTCTTCCGCCTGGTTTCAAAAAGGATGCTAGAGGCTGGGTTTGTGCCAGCCTCTCGAGGAATAGCAGATGCCGCGCATAAATTTCGATGTCTAGTGGATGAAAGAGGTACCTGGAATCGATTTTCGGGGCGTCGGTTGCATCAGCTGAGGCGATGTGCACGGACCCACGGGAAAATGAATGGGTCTGGAGGGCTCCGAGGCTGAGAAAGTTTCCTACTTGAAGATCCTGGAGGTAACTTTTGGCATCGGGATCATTGTGCAGATTGAGTTGAGCAAGAAACATGAGCAAGGCTCCTGAGCCTTCGTTTGGATCTTCCAAAAGAGAACGAATGAAACTGTAGAAAGGCTGATGGGGTTCCTTTGGATGATATTTCTTGAACAGGAACTCCTGCGCTTTTTGCCCGTCTTCAGATGGAATGTCCACCACAGGCATGAAAGCATGTGATCCTATCCCACCAGCACAAAATGGTCCAGCTTTGTGGTCCGTATACATTTGCATGGCTGCTTGAATTGCTGCTTGTTCTTGTCGAAGCAGGGGATCTCCAGTGACAATCCCGTCTTTGACCTCGAAGCTAATGCCTGTCATAAGATGATCCTGTAGGTTCTCTCCTACGCCAGAATTTCCGATCACGACTGGAATTCCGAGAGAGTTCAAGAAGCCAGGATCGCCTATTCCAGAGAGCTCGAGAAGCTTAGGAGACTGAAATACGCCGGCGGCAAGAATCACCTCTTTTCTGGCAGTGACTGAGATGGGCTTGCCTTGGTAAATAACGTCCACTCCTCTGGCATTAACTCCTGTGTTGGTAGTCTCGAGCACTAAGCGTTTGACGATGGTGTTAGTGACCACATGTAGATTGCTCTGCTTCCTGACAGGAACAATGTATGCAGAAACGGCATAACTTCGTGATTTTGATCTTGGATCCACTGAACTTGGGTTACTATATCCTCCCATCGCTTTTCCTGAAAAAGGATCTCTAGTGACATTATGGCCCAGAGTCTTAAAGGTATCGACCCACGCGTTTGAGAGAGGGTCCTGAACAACGCCTACGAAGGAGACCTGAATAGGTCCCGATGACCCCTGAACCTGCCGGTCAACCCAATCAAGGCCCAAATGCTTACATGTGTCCTTATCGGGAAGGATGAGTGTATGCGATTTCCGGTAGTATGGGGCAAGAGTGGACCAATCCCATCCTGAATTTCCCATTTTACCCCAAGCATCGATCGTTGCTGCCGAGGGAGGTATGAAGACTTCGCTGTTGATTGCGCTCGACCCTCCGAGCGCTCGTCCTTGTGGAAGTTTCAATGTCCTGCCTTTCAAATTCTCCTAGCACAAATTAACATCTATCATACAGCAGAATGAACCAGGAATAGCCTAACTTGAGGAGTTGACACAAGCTTCCAATCCAATTCTGAGCCGGATAAGCTAGGCCACATTGCCGGAATTGTAACTCGGGGGTCATTGCTGTGATCATCACCTGCTTCAACGACAAGGACTTGGACATTAGGGTCTTCTACGAGACGGGCGGCAACTACTAGTCCTGCCGTACCGCCACCTATGACAATGAAGTCGTACTCGGAAGACAGAGAGTGAGAAGGAGTTGAAGTATCCATGCGGGGAAGACGTGGCTTTGAAGGACCGTGACTGTGCTGATATATATCCGGGAAAGTAGTTTGACTCAAGCACATTTAGTAGTATCGCAGAACTTGAAAGGCATGGAGAAACATCTTGGAACGAAATTATTTATAATATATCCGCGCCGCATATGATACTTTCGTCGAAGACAGATACTCACGGTTAGTGCTGTGCTGACATAACGTGGAGAAGAGGTCTACAGAGGATGTGCGGGCCGTTAACTTACACCGCCCTCGCCAAATGATTCTGCCATACATGGACAAACAGGATTGATTGGGGGCAGAATAAAGGCGGTGTAACATACCTTACGGCCTGTACCTCCGTATATGCAAGACCTCGGATTCGCTTTGTGTAGTGCCCTGGACGGTCCCGCCACGGCTTGGCAAGCTAATATGAACTTAATACGAAGGCCACTTCATCCCTATCGGCAACACGTGATGCCAAGAATGCTGCTGTGGGGCAGTTAAGCCAATGGTCTCTTGACCCGAGACAATGTGACACATGATCCAAGTTTAGAGCTTTGACAAGGATTACAAGTAATACAGCGCTAAACTCAATACGGCTATAACTACTAAGGATCAGTGATATCTCTACGGATATCATAGAAGGATGAACCGTAAAAGGCATGTAAATACAGCTGTAATGGACATGTAAGTGCCTGTAACAGGCAATTTCCTAGGCACTTTGGGATTGGTGCCTACGGCCACACTGAGACCCCCCACCTGAAGACGAAATACAATTTGGACATATAAACTTGGTTCGGCATCATAAATCCAATAGAGATTAAGGGATAAGGCAAATCCAATTGAATCTCAATGATAAGGGATTGCCAACTGTCGCGAAGCTTATTAGGACAAGAGATAAGGCATTACAAATTATTATAAGTCAAGTTTTGAATTGAGAGATATAGCATTCTCTATATAGGAGTGGTTTTGAACCCACTCAGCTTGCTTCTGCAAGCTTGAGTTCTTCAGTCAATCTAACTCTATCTATTATTGATACATCCCTCGTAGCTTACTATAGCCCTATTGTAATCCCTCCTGCTGCCCTCTTATTACAATATCCCTCATCCAAGCCAAGCAGGGCGTAAATAACTCAATACCCTGTATTCAGTGATTCAAATAATATAATGAATAGGTCTAGAGTGGTTTTAGAGCTACTTGGATAGTTCCCTTTGACACAGATCAAGGTTTGTCAGAGCTACATGCCCGAATACAGACACCATCGCCTCCCCGAGTACCGACTCAAGTCCTAAATCTCTGGAACCCTGAAACACCAGATAATATTGCCGAACTAGAGCTTCAAACCAAGGCTATTCAGGGATTGATTATAATTCACAGAGTTACTGAAGGGCTACAACTACAGAGCATAAAGGACGTAAGCAATATAGGGGAAGCAGAGTGAGAGCAAAGACCAAGGTGTTCAGATTGACTAGAGTTATATAGATTGGATTACAGCAGTTACCATGCCTCCTTATATGCGCTCTATAGCATTCCTCATGAGATCAACTATCTCCAAAAGGATACATTATTGGGAGTGCTATAGGCACACTATTGCCTCGGAAGACGATATATCAGAAGATGATATATCTCCCGAAGAATGCGACACGGCGTCTTTAGTCACGTGATGCATCCAACAATGGCTGCACCTAAATATTCTCAACAAGAGTTCTCTTATTCCAACCGTCCAGGCAGTAAACCAGCAAGTTAAGGCTACCAAATGGCTGTGCATAATGCGACAATCCTTGCGGCCGAGAATAAGCAATTACGAGCCGCAAATGCAAAGATGCGGAAGAAGAGGGCTAAGAAAACAGCGTTTGTTGGTGGAGGAGGGAATTTGACTGGTCAAGAGGTTCTAGAGGGTCAGTATCAGTGTGTAACTCATGACGAGGTCAGAATTAAGGTGGTTGAGCAACCTACGCCGTCCGTATTGTTGCTAGCGTAGGCATTTCGTGCCCGTCGAGGGGATAGCCAGCTAAAATGCGCAGTGATAAAATGCGCAGTGATAAAAAAGCGCGGCTCAATCTCACCTCAGCTCACAAGCATTTTCAACGTAACAGATTAGTGCCAAGGCTAGGCTAGCAGGGAACCCTGCTGTTAAGTACTGAGAGTCTTCTCAGCTGTCGTCCGCGCAGTCCTAGGTAATGCCCTGCCAAGGGGATTTTGATGCGCTATCCGGTTTAACTTAAAGAAGCATGGGCGTATTAAAGAATTCCATTATAACCTCTGTAAGGTAAGTCAGACGGCACTGCCCTGTACAGTACGTACAAAAACATTTTTCCCATCAGCCTGCTCACGTGTGTTTAGCTGATCCGTGGAATCATTTTAAATGGAGTAAACGAGAGCCCAATTAAACTTGGCGCTATTATCCGCGGTATATAAATAGGCATCAAGCTCTTTCTTGACCCGAATATAAAGTGTACTAACCTCCCCAAGCCCAGATCGCTAAGCAACAGCCCACCAAACTCCGGACATCAACTCTAAGCAACATTCCACACACGCCCAAAATTAATTCAATAAATATTAGTTCAATATGCGTTTCTCAATAGTTCCTTCAACTATTTTGGCGGCCTTCGCTGCCGGTACCTTGGCCACTCCAGTCAATCTGACTCTTCAACAACAACTCGAACTGGCTGGAACTGCGGTGGATCGGCTTGCGTTGATCACCAATGATCAAGACTTTGTATACGATTTCAATGTCACTACCAAGGGAATCACAGAGGGCAAGGGTATGTAGTAGCTTCTTCTATTTTTCCGCAGTATCTAATTTGAGTCATTAGGTGGAAGGACTGTCAAAGCAGATCGAGACACATTTCCTGCCCTCATTGGAAGCCATGCATCCATGACCCTGGGTTTCATTGGCCCTTGCGGTTTCAACACACCTCACGTCCACCCTCGTGCTGCAGAGCTCAATATCGTCGTTCGAGGACGCCTGATGGGAAGCGTTACAGCTGAAAATGGGGCGCGCCATATGCAACACACGCTTAATCAATATCAAATGACGGTCTTCCCACAGGGAGCATTACACACGGAGTGGAACCCCGACTGTGAGCCTGCCGTGTTCGTCGCAGCCTTCCCAAGCGAGGATCCTGGTGTTCAACAAGCCGCCCAAACCTTCTTTGGTTTTGAAGATGATGTCATTCAGGCTGCGCTCGGTGGCGATGGCTCAGTTAACGGCCAAGACTTGGACAAGTTCAAGGCCCTTATTCCCCCGAATGTCGCCCTTGGTGTTGAATCATGCTTAAAGAAGTGCAAGCTTGAAGCTAGGTGAGCCTTTGCTGAGGGAGGATAAATTAAGAGAGAATGCAAGCTGAAGTATTCTTTGTAGTGGAACAAATGCCGTTGCATCCTATATCATGAGAGGCATTGACTCCTAAGCACATTGACGCCGTTAGATGTATATTAAAGGGACAATAATTAGAATGGGATGTAATAGAAGGTCAGCGATTATAAAATAATTTATCAGTTTTGAAAATCCATCTACTTTTTAGATATTATGGAGGGGTATCCTATAGGGCCTTGGGCATATATGTCACGATGTCTTAGGGTTAGTGGCAACATACACAACAACCTAAGAACTCCGTACACCCAGTATGTATACCATAGGTAAGAGCTTACGCGTGTTGCCGCCTAAGCAGGTGAGTTATATCCTCTAGGCCCAGCGCGTTCCGACGCGTCCTGTATTTCGCTCAGCAAGTAGACGACTAGCTATATCTTCTACACCACAAAGCCTAGGGGGAAACCCTTGAGAATGAAGGTCAAGAATATATTGGAAAATCACTGATTCTTCTAAAATAGTAAGCTTTCGAGATTCGGGTTGAATATCGCGTTGTGATTGTCAACCACTCCGTCGATCAATTAAGGTTGTACGTGGGACACTATAGATTTTGGCTGCGCGTCTAGCAGTAAGACTTAGGTCATTTTTAAGGGCTTGGAGGGCAAGGATAATCCTGCTTTTATTAGAATTTGATTCCATGCTGCACAGTAGAAAAAAAGTAGTGTAAAGTGTTAAAGAGTAAGAAATTATGGAAAGTGGTCGACTCGCTTGTCTGGTCGGCTCGCGCTATACATGCACGTTATCCATCTACTCTTGTTACAATTATGATAAGAGATATATAGTACCACCAGGTACGGCTTCGTATTATTAGTAACAATTACTAGAACAAGTATTTGATCTATACTAGGCTGGGGCAAGTGCACCCTAGAATGCTTTAGTACTTCTTAATAGCCCGAATTATTAGTATTATGTTAACTTAAGTACTCTTCCATCCTTGTTCCATCACCCATTCTACTTCCCTACCGACTACCTGTTCGACTACTTGATTGATCACCTGTTCTGCCATGGAACCACTTGAAGAGCAGTGAAGCCCTCCTCCAGCCTCTACTGATATTCTATCTGATTCATGGATATGGCTAATGCTAAGAAAGCAGTAATGGTCTGGATACTCAACTTCAACTCCATTGCCTCCTATCTACTTGCTCCTTCTATATTCGAGTTGCATGACAAAAGGCTGGTTTCTTCGGTATTATATCCTATACTCCACACGATTGCCCTCCCTCGACACATGCCAAATTCAAGCAGCATAACTCAGCGTGGTATCTTGCTAGTCTTATACAACGTGATATTACGATTAATCGACACCTTAAGCCAAAGGAGATTCAAGAACGCACTCAGATATATCATCAGCTTCCACGAGTACCATATATGCCAGCATGGAGAGCAAGGGAACGCCTTAATAATATACTTGATGGGGACGAGGGTACAAGCTTTGGATTAATACCAGCTTGGAAGGCTCGGGTTGAAGAAGATGATGATACAGGCACATATATTGATATTAAGATATCAGAGAGTGGCCGGTTTGAGGCTATATTTGTCATGCTTGGACCAATTAGAGCAACGCTTAGTACTCTACGGCCCTCTTATGCCCTTGATGGTACTCATACTCGATCACGATATAACCTTACACTTCTTATTGCAGCCGGAATTGATGCAGAAGACCGGATTCTCCCTTTAGCCCGGGCTTTAGTCCCGGTTGAAAACGAGGCTTGGTGGAACTGGTTTTGTGAGAACTTAGTTGAAGAATTTGAGAGTGATTCATTACCTCAATATATTATTATAGGCGATCGTGATGCTTATCACGCAATCTGTTGCCAGCATATCGCAGAGAATATACACAAGAAGTTTGGGAGAGAGTATAAAGCAACTTTCTGGCAAATATCTTGTGCGCAGTCTGAAGATACCTTTAATACAGCTATCCAAAGGAATGCTCCCCAAGTTAAGAAGTATCTCTTATTAATTGGCTATCAAAATTTCACTTTCTTCGCTTTCCACTCCCTCGATTTGGCCATGATGAATCTAATATTGTGGAGTCAACTAATTCAGCTTGGCGTGAGATACGGGAGCTTCCTCCCTCATAGCTCCTTAATGGGCTATATCAGTGGACCCTTACGACATTTTTCAAGCGGCAGCAACTACTACGAGTTCCTGGAATCTTAATCCTTTCAAATATAGCCTATCAAAGCTATAAACACAGAGAGTCTGCTGCACGAGGCTTTCAAGTTTATCCATCCTCAGAAACTATATACTTAGTTCCTACATCTCGAAGAGCTGAGTTTATTGTTACCCTACCAGCTGTATGGTCTTTAATTTCCTTACTAGTATAGCACAAGGGCATTGTACATGTTTTAAGTCTCAGGAGTATATGCGCCTTATTCTCACGCTATCGCTTGTATCCGGCTTTGATCCATGCCTCTGATCTGATCCATTTTATAAGTGAGAGGTCTTAAAGCGCACATATCCGCTTCCAATTCGACTATTAACTCTTCAAGGACTCCAGCCATTAAAAACGCAAAACGTGGATGTCCAAAGAGATCTCGAATTCGGACTAACTATATGCTCGATAAACGGATTACCCGTTGTTCAGTATGTCATCAAGCTGGGCAGAGTCGAAGGGTTTGCCCAAATCAACCCGTAGAGCACGGAAGAGCTCAAAGAGCATGAGATAAACTAGTTGAAGGAAGTATTAGTCTTAAATAATAGGTAAGATACTATACTAACTATAGTGTATAGATAATGAAGCTTCCATATCCTTTCCTGATTAGGATGGCATTTCGGATACTGCATGCGATACTATAACTGTTATTAATGAGGCTAGTCATTCAAATCAATCTAATCTAGCTAATCAGAGTGATCAGATAGATGATGAAGTGTGGTTATTTAATTTGGTAAGAACAATGGATATACGATCAGTGGGTTCAGTCAATTCAAGGGATCAGATAAATCAGGTGGATCAGGTGGTTCAGGATCAGGAGGTTCAAGTACGTCGATATCCATTAAGGAAGCGACAGAGTACTATGGCATTATAGGCTACCTAAACTCCAAAACATGATATGATAGCTATCCAAAGGTAGTGCTGTAGCGGATGAACCCGGCACTAATATCTCTCCATCGTCCCTTCCGGAGGGTTGTACCCCCTCTCATGAACGCGCGAGTAAGTGGATGATGGCGCCAAAAAGCTTAATTCTGCTTCGTTTGCACCCATATTTAAACCCCGTGTAGGTTCTAGGTGACTTGCCTCTGCATCTGCGGGATTAGGTACACCCGGGGTGCTTGGGAAGCTGAGTGGGTTGTCGTCCAAAAGGGTGGGGGGTCTAGACGCCTTTTGATATGCTGGTGCTATCAGGGCTCGGTATTCTCCATCTTCATCTCGAAGGACATTAAACTTTGGGTTTTCTGTCCTTATGTATGCACTAGATGACAATGCTGCTGAAATAGTATAGAAATCGAGAGCCAAGCCCAATAGGGTTGATGCGCTAAGAGGCATCAGCAGTTGTTAATGATAATGAACCCGAAAAGGGCAGCTTACAGTGCAATAATTTCGAAGGTGAAAAGTATCTTGTAGAGCCGACACACCATTATACCAGTGGAATTGTTCCACGTCTCAGCACTGCAAGTTGTAGTAAGCGTCGGTCGTAGGGAATGCGTGAGAGGTCCGAACGAAAGTGCCCAAAATGCGAGAAGAACTCCATTGAAGATGATGGATATTTTCGGAGTCGGAGTTGCTCGACTATAAACGCTGATTGCAATAGCTAAGGAGATTGTCGATATGGCGAAAACAATAAGATGCTGTCAAGTTTTTTAGCCGTTTGCAGATCGGTGGGTGGAACCGCAAAATCTCGAACTATTTGAACTTACCACGATGAAAATCCAAGGGACCGACATATAACTACCCCTCAGCATTGAGACAAAGTACGCCGTGATTCCAAAAGCCACGAACGAAGCGACCAGTTGAACGATTTTGATTCCGTAGAAAGGCCCTCGCCGGTAGGTCGACGGCGCCATTCTACTCTTAGAGCGATTTGCCCACTTCATGGCGACGATATAGCCAGAGGATTCAAGATGGAAATGGTTGGGAACTTCGTACGAGGGAAAAAATGTTGAAGAGATGCAAAGACTCCCAAAGGCTCACCAGAGGTTGTTGTGATTGCAGATGTGTACCAGGCTGTGTAAGCTGTAGCTCAGCTTCGTGTTTGTTAGTTGGCTGGTGTAAGCACTACGAAATAAGCCCAGACGCTTAACTCCGTACAAAAATAAGCTGTTCCCACTCTCACATCGACCACACTAGCAGGGATATTGGGATCTGGCGGCATTTGCCATCGCAGGATTGTTGGGCGTATGATATAGGAGTTTGGATATCGAGGTAATATTTTTGAACTCAACTATCGCCGTATACGCACTGCTTATACTATTGACACCACTGGGGATAGCGCAAGCACGATGACGGCCGTTTAGACTTTGAGATCCTGTATGTAACTGGACCTTTCTTGATGGTGGATGTGGTAAAGCGTGTCGCCATACGCAAAATTGTGTTTTCGAAGATGCATTCTTGGAAAGATGCCACGAGGGACTTTTCAACGAGTCGCAGATCGGTCGCGTCGTCATCACCTGACAAGGATATTACCCCGTGCGGCCGCAACCTTACTAGAGATGCAAGAGTCTCGGATTGAGAGGTGATTGGGTTTAACTACTCCACACGCGCGAAGTGCGAATAAGGTTACGTGGCAAAGCGCTAACATGCGTTAGCGTCACTGTAGCTACAATGTTACTAAGCCACAGTCTCGGATCAAGAGATCACTGGCTTAAATGCTCCACAATCGTGTCTAGGCGGCTCGGGTCAAGTTCCTAAAGAAGACATGTATTCCAATGTTACGAACACGAACCAAGGGCCTGAGGCTCGGTGGGCATTGGCCCACACAGAGAACCCTTCGGAGCGGCTCGAGAAGGGTCACGTGACATGCACGAGATCTGTGGGTCTCAAGCTTAGAACCACAGATCCAAGGCGGACGAAGGTTCTATATAATCGGCGTACATTCCTTAGTAGATAGAAGCTTCGTGCTTAACTCAAATAAAGTATCTCCCTATTACTTTAGTAACTACAGAGTTATCTTACATATTGCTTCTTGACTTGACGGCATCCCTGCCTTACCAAACCAACTCAACGACTTACCCAACACCAGGCGTGAGCCATCGTTACATCCAACCCATACGTAAATCGATAAATTTCGCGTGCAGCCCATGTTATTCGCGAATAGCTTACGCTGCCTGCGACCACAAAGTGGTTGCGAATAGCCTTAGCCATTCACGAACGGCCCTTGGGCGAGCTAGGAGTGATGTAAGAGTTTGCGCCATTACTAATGAATCGCGTCGCATATCCAACCCGGAACACTAGTTTGATCCACACACCACACCAGTGTCCTAGATTGCCCTAAAATTGACGAATCCCTTTTGTCTTTACCTTCTCTAGAGGTCCATGGCCCTAATTCAAATTGGGACACTCCTTCACGCGCAAAAGTACACGTTCTTGCGAAAATTGGTCTCTCTCAGCATGAGATATCTCGACTTTGCAATATACCTCAACCAACAATCAATCGGATAATTAGGGGTAAATCTTCTCGTCGGAGTAGAAAGGGCAAGACTTATAAACCTATTATGATCACTAAAAGGGAGATCCGATGCATTATTCGCTTCATTTCAAACAGTTGGGAAGGGCGACGCGCGACCTATCCTCAAATCAAAACTGCATGCCGTATAGGCGCATCAAGCATGGCAATTCGACGTGCCTTAAAGAAGGCTAGATATCGACGATGTATAGCATGCCCGAGACCTTTCATTAATGCAAAGGCAGCTAAGAAACGCCTCGCTTTTGCCCGGAAATATAGGTGGTGGGGAACAGCTCAGTGGAAGACCGTAATTTGGTCTGATGAAGCGACATTTGAGACCGGAAAGACACATAGGGTTTGGATAACGCGTCGTCCAAATGAAAAGGCATGTCCAACATGTATTAAGTCTATTTATCGGTCTGGAAGAACAAGTGTGATGATTTGGGGGGCAATTGGATGGGACTGGAAATCACCCCTTGTTTTCCTGGAAAAGATGCCTGGCAAAAGGGGGTCTGCAGCCAAGTATACTTAGAGCAGTGCCTTGAGGCTACTATATTTCCTTGGTATGACTCTTTAAGTCCTACTCAAAAGGAGGAGGTGATTTTTATGGAAGATGGTGCAAAGGTACACAAGGGCAAAGCTAGGCTACCTCGATTGAACAAGGGAATCCGAGGGTTTAATTAGCCACCCTCTTTACCGGACTTAAATCCATAAGAGCTTCGCACTTAGGAAAGGCCCGAGCGATTTCATGGGTAGCATCTACGCAAATTTGTTAGTGCTTGGAAGTAGACGGATTGGAGAACTTACCAACTTTACGCACCCAGATGTCGTTGGAGCCACGGATTTCATGCTCCCGCTTGACAGCGCCAACAACGTTCTTGAAAAAATGCCCGACCGGCTTACCCTCGGTCAGGGCAGCAAAGGAAGCCGCAGCGAGGAGAATCTTTTTGAAAGCAACCATTCTGGTATATGTGAAACGGACTAGGAGATGGGGAGAATAGGGCTGGGATAGTTTGTAAGCTGAGAGTCTTGTTGAACTGTGAAGATGGAAGTTGCTGGTGATGAAGATAGAGAGTAGGTAGGCTATGTCGCCCCGTATCTATAGTGCCAAAGAGAGCATCAACTCTGATATATTTAGCAATTTAGGATGCACTGTTGTTATATGCTGATACTGGCCATACCACAACAAGAAGTAACCGGATCCTCTTGCGCCTACAGGAATTCTGGCGCAGCAACCACCTGCTCCTGTTCCCCGAGCGGTTCGTACGATACTGTACGCCCTGGCTGCATTCTCTATGTCGTCATGCGGCAACTATGCCGATCGGTGCAAGTACAAGTACGGAGGGACAGATCGAACGGATCGCTAGGCGGGGCCGCAAGAGGGGCTGGAAGCGCTCCTTCAATGCTAGGCCTACAGTAAGCCAGGCCGGCGATTACAGTACTTCGTCCTCTATTGTATTGTAGACAGTGCGGCCAGTAGTATTACGGTTGTAAATACGGCCGTAAAATGAGGCCATTGACACCACCACCGTATTCTTGTACGATGTACAAAAACAAGATGATGATGATGCACTTTTACGCCCAAGATAGAGCACGAAGCCCTTAAGATCCGCTAAGCCTGCTCTAGTAATGTCCAAACTCGCTCGGCTGAGCCTTACACAGTCTGTTCTCTTTAGCGTTCTCTATCCCTCATAATTAGCTTCACTAACCTATCCCAATTTTGAAGCCTTCGACCAAGGTCTAAGACCACTCTCTTCCATCGCGATTGATGAAAAGTATAACGTCTTATAACCGTCAGAAATAGCTGACCTACCCAAACGCGGGCAACCACGCGCGGCAGGTAGAGGGGTTATGCGGGATTGAAATAGGCTGGAATAGATACCGTTAGTTGTTCGAATGTAATGGTGACGGTCGTAACTTGGCGAGCTCCCGTCGATATACCGGATACCCTGCATCCGTTGCCTTGTGGCAAGCATTGATACAGTACTTTCAGTTCGAGAAGAGGGGCCAGCACCAAACCACCTCCCACAAGTCAACACCTGTTTGCTCCTTAAGCCCACTTCAATACCCATTGCCAATGCACTTATATTCCCCGTGAACCGACGCGCGCACCCGTCCTCTCGAGCCGTATAGAAGGTGTCAACCGTTGCCTCCATTATATGCTGGGCCCCGTGGCTGTGAACCACTTCACGCTACCCTGCCAGATCTCTCCTCACGACAGGGCCGACCACGTCTCGCAGGAGTTGCCAAATATACACCCCTAGCCAGGCAGCGTATAGCGCCGTTTCCGCTCCCACTAACCAAAGCTTGGCTTTGCATTTGGTTGATTTACCGCATTTTTCATTGGCTGGAATATTATCCCTCTTCCTATTTACAGGTAGGAGAAGCCTCCATTATATGCTCCAGATCTCTAGCTCGGGGACCTGAAAATTTTAACACATTCATCAATTTTTGGGAAAGGTGTTTCGCTGGAATCGATCCCGGAATACTCTATCGTCGGGGTCGAGTTGGTACGGCGTGCTGGTTCTGAAGACTCGCTCACCATACTTCCTCTACTAGCCGTACTCGCGTATACACTCGAACCCAGCATCACAGAAGAGCCTCCCCACTCGGTATCTGCACAAGAGCTCACCCACTCCCACGCAATATCAGGACCATTTCCCTCCCCGGCCTCAATGTGTGCGAGATGTCTTGTTGGAGGGAGTGGAGGGGAGGCCCTCCCTCATATTCGGTATGGGAATTGGCATAGAGGGGAAGGAGGGCGAGGAGAGTTTTGAAATCGATCGGACGGGCGCAAGTCAGGTACGTGGTTCCGAGGGAGGGCCATAGCCCTCGAGCCGTGATGAGGTATGTCCATGACGAAGGTGGCCGTTGCCGTAACTAGATAGGCTGCACCGTAAAAGAAATAAAACGAAAGAGTAGCATCCAAGAACCGGGACTAGGAATGGCTCGCGCCTCCGTGAGAGACATTACAGGAAAAGTCCTTAATCGAGTCGGAGGTGGCGATGGAAGTCGGGATCGGCAGGGAGAAAGGAACGGAGGCGAAACATGAACCCAATGGGTATCAAGAGGCGGATAAATGACGGACAAGCCGGAGAAAGACTTAGCCAGAGTTGAATAGGTACAATGAAGAAGATGAAAGGCAAATTGTTGCACGAAGTAGAAGTGAAGGCAGAAGAAGGTATGTAAAGGTAAAAGGTTGAGGTCAGGCTGGGTCAAGTTGAAGAGAACGGAGAAGGGAACCAGCGCACGTACTGTCTGGTAACTGCTGGCGCGCGAAGGTTAAGCTATGTATGTGTGGCGGGTAAGGAGGGACCACATGGCCAGGCAGGCTGGTCAAGGAGCTCTAATTAAAGAGTCATAGCGACTCGAGAGGCCTTGATAGCTTCAACCAAGACCGGGATGGGGGAATTTGTACAGCTCGAACGGTAGAGCGGAGGGGTAGGGGAAGGCTATGATCTTCGCGAGAGGGTCCAGGCTCAAGGGGAGATGACGGTCGGCCTTTTGTATTTAGTCAAAGCTGACGGGGTCGGAGTGCAGAAAATCCTCGCCTTTTAAATCTAAAATAGCGAGCCAACGATACGTCTCTAGAGGAGCTCTTCGAGATGGATGACTTGTACTTCTTGTGCACAAAGCCTCCAGCGTGTGTTTTATTCCAGCGAGACAATTCAGCGCAAACTAAGTTGGAGGATATTGATGCGAAGATCATCCCAGTCTTCCCATTAGAAAGGTCTATCACCATCAAAGGGCTCTCCGTGCGAAGGAGACAGGTGCCGATGTGCCCTGCATTTCGCCTAGCAAATTATAAAGTGCAAGGGTCAACACTTACGACCGCGGTTCTTGATCTCAAACATGACCCTACGGCTCGAGGACAAGATAGCCATAAGAAATACTGCTCAACATATGTACAGCTATCACGACTCCGATTATCAGATGGGCTCCATCTTCTGCAAACTATTGACATGGAAGACCTCCGGTTCAGTCCTGATGATCAACTGCTGATAGAAATGCAAAGGCTGAAGGCAGTTGAGCGGGAAACAATAGCTGCGTGGGGTGTGTCAACGGTAGTATAATTTAACATTTTTCTGTAACGTTCCAATGTTCTCCGTATCCAGTGATCCTTTCATTCAAACCGTCCACTCCTCTTGTGACGGCATCACGTGACCCCCACCCCCCATTCCACATCACTGCCGTTTGCTACCAACAATGCTAGCTTTCTACGAGCCCGTTTCAGGGCCGCGGCGTGCGGAGCGCGCGTTACCAGTTAGGCACCAGAGGGCTCGATCCACACACACCTAATACTGTAACCTAATAAGGTTAAAACTTAAAAATAGAGCACATACCAAAGCTGGTCTAGTACAGTCAATCTGGCAGTGCTTTGATCATTGGTGAACCAGGGTAAGTCGTTATCGACAGGGTCCAGCAAGAGTCTTATCCTCATCAGGCTCGAAATAGCGAGCACATGCCAAATTAAATATAGCAAGATTACGTTGTCATTGCGCTACAGGGGTATGAGCGGGGCTTATCAGCTGACAGGGTTCAAAGCTTATTTTCACCTCCGTAGTATCCCCTCGTCTGGCAGCGAATAATTAGCCATCAGGCCCATGTAAAAGAGTTTTATATGCTACTGCTTTTCCAAGTAAGATGTAAATATGGAGAGAGTGCTTCTAAACCAGGATAAGTTTAGTTTACATCTGGAGACCCTGATAACGCTAGTTATTCGCTGCCAGGCAAGGGGACACATATTCCAACCGACTAGCCCTAGAGCAAATGCCAAACTCAATCTAGTCACCCTATTGATATACTACTTGGCATTGCCCACCCATACGCGTACGAGAACTCGTAACTTGACCAATCAATGAGGGCGGATCTTGTAACGAGATAATCCATCGTGATGCAGCATCCGTGCCTCCATATGCAGCCATCGCAATCGGCCCTCCACTGTGCCCAAATTTGATCAAGCGCAATAACTTCGACTTGTCAAAGCCGTAGCTGATTGCAAAGCCAATCCGACGGCCAAACAGACCCGAATTGCCCTCCAATATCGTGTCGCATATGCTACCCTTCGAAGGCGACTTCGAGGAGTATAACCATTGAACCGTGGCGGCCAGAACGCTAGGCTTAATGACTCTGAAGATGATGCTTTGAAGAGGTATATGGAGTTCCTCTGTCGGATTGGCATGCCTCCAGATAAAGGAGCCATTGTAAAGGCAGCTAATTTGCTCTTGGAGGATCGCATATTGCCCCTCGATGGTGGATACCACCATTCACCTGCATCGACAAGACTCCAGAGGACGCATTCCAACAACATAATACCACGGACCCAACGACGATACGAATCTACACCGATGGAAGCGGCATCAATGGCCACGTCGGTACTGCTGCAGTCGCACCAGCACTGCAACTCTAAAGCGTCCGTACAAAGAGGACGAAGTATATGGGCACGTCAACGACCTCCACTGTGTATGCAGCAGAGCTCAGAGGGCTAGAGCTGGCGTTCCAGATAGCTCTCAACGTATACGCAACGACAAACATCCCCGGCAAATGTACCGTCTTCACCGATAATCAATCCGCTATCCAAGCAATGGCGAACCCCAAATGTCCTTCGGGACAATACATCCTGCCTGAGGCCATACAAGCACTCGACAAACTCCGAGAGGTCCGGATCCGATGGATTCCAGCGCATGTAGGGGTGCCAGGAAATGAAGCTGCAGACCAAGCAGCGAAAGAAGCCGCGGGCCATAATCCAAATGAGCGCACGATACCGACACCGCAGCGAGAACCAGAGTCATTGCGAACCTTAACGGCAACCACGAAATCCACCATCCGTCAGACGATGAGGGACGAATGGGAGAGGTCCTGGGGAAAAGCCAAGCATGGCAGAGAGCTTTTCAAACTCGGCGTCCGGCCAGGAAAAGGGACGCTCTCCACACATATTGGCACACACAGAGCTATCAGCTCCGTCATCGCACAGATGCGCACCGGAAAGATAGGCCTGCGCGCCTATCTACACTCAATCAACAAGGCCGACACCGACGAATGCCAATGCGGATTCGGACGCCAGACCGTGCGTCACATCCTTCTCGAATGCCGGAATTGGACAGTGGAAAGACACCAGATGTGGGCAGGCAAGCATCCATGCGTTGACATCAAGCGCATTCTCTGTAGCTCGACAATGGCAGTACAAGCAGCCAAGATGATCTTCAGGACGGGACTCCTAGGGCAATTCCAGGCAGTCCCTTCCACAGTACTTCAATACACAGCGTAGACGAGTGTTAACTGGTATATAGAAGGAGAGGGGGGCCAAGAAAGGCCTGACAAGTGCAGAGATATAGAACAGCCATTAGAGCTATAAGTGGAGGTGTAACCGCATCGAGGCGGAAGAGGAAGCATTTCTGGGAGGAATAGCCTGTCCTTCGGAAACAAGAAGTGGGAGTACCTGTATTTATAGTTGTACGCTGCATAGCTGCCACTAGGGCGGCTGGGATAGCCTATGAACAAAGCAAGCAAGCAAGCAAGCAAGCAAGATAGATCCAACACCCAGGACTTACCTTCTAGCAGCCTTTGCCCTCTATAGTGATAGGCCAGAAGCGTGCTTGTCACAGCCTGCGGCCGTTAAATATCCACAGACACACACACCGTCTGACATATACGTCTGTTGCCGATATTTTCAAGCTGATATTGACTGCAGGACGTGGACTATCATCAAAAGAGATGTAAAAGACGCCTTCCGCCATATCCATGCACACAACTGGCAATGGCTTCTTGGTTTTGAGTGGCATTCGCGGTATTACCAAGAGGCCTGCCTCTCTTTGGGCTTGCTACGACCCACCCATTTCAACCTCTTTGCAGAAGCCCTAAACTGGATTTTACAGACTTTCCTCGGTCCTCGGCCTCCGCTTCCTAGCACACTACCTTGACGACTTTATGACTATCATCCCGGTGTCAATTGCTACCGCATATTATATTCATTAAGTCAAGTGCCAGTTTGTATGGCTCACTGATTACCTGGGCCTGGCACGCAACGATTCAAACGACATGGAAGGAACTCGTGGAACCTTGCTTGGATTGAATTTAACACCTTTGTAATGGAGGCACGCCTCCCGGCCGACAAACTTGCCCAAGCCCGACATGCAACAGCGTTGGCATTACATTGCGATTCCCTTACACTTTTACAAGCGCAATCACTGGCGAGCCTGCTTAATTTCTGTGTTGGGGTCGTCCGCCTTGGTGCATACTACCGAATTTCGCAATGACCTTATCCGGTTGGATACACCTACCTAAATATAATGGCATGCACCTGTTCAATCCTGTACAACGCAATGACTTCCACTTATATACAGATGCATCCATCCAGGGATTGGGCAGCTTCTACTTCCACTCTTCACACCTGGCGATGTTATACCTTCCTCCTTCCAGTACAGCTCCTGAAGCTATTCACGAACCTTCATGGCTCCAACATTACCTCCACCTGCGGCATCAACGTAGACCGGATGTGGATGTCCAAACGAATCTACACCTATGAAGCTAACGATGCTTCATTTGCGTCAGTGACAGCGTTAAAAGATACCAAAATGAACACCCCCAATCTAATACTCCATACGCCAACCATCCACTCATTGAAGACTAAGGCGACGTCGAAGAGGATGGACTTAATTCGCCATATGCAGGCGAATCTTCACACCTGCAGCAGGGGAGTTTGTTAACGTCAGATTATGTTGAGCAATCGGATTTTGGTCTAGGTTTTCCATAACATCAAATTTCTGCAGTAAGCGGACAATCGTGTATGACGTAGCGGTAATGGCGAATTGTTCTGAGGTCCATCATTAGTTGGTAAACAAGGATATTGCGGAAATAAAACTGTACGGCCTAAGCAAACCCTCGGTCCACCATTGAATGGCAAGAAATTCCACCCTGCCTTCCTGCCCTCCCATCTCTCTGGGTTAAATTTCTCTACATCCGGACCCCATATATCGGCTCGGTGGTGTAGTACATGAACCGAATATTCGCACCGTGTATTAGCAGGAACAAAGATAGGACTCGTCCCATCCGATCCACCGCCGGTTGGGAGCACAGTATCTTTGTTCGTGCGTCGTGCATTAAATGAAACGGACGGGAAAAGACGAAGCGTCTCGGAGATGCAATACTGGAGGTACTTGCAATCTTTAAGATTTTCAAAAGTAATGTTGGAGAACGATTTGTACGTCCCAAACTCAGAGACGATAATAGCACGAAGTTTTGCAAAGCGCTGAGGGTCCCGGGCGAGGCAATAAAACACCCAGCTCATGAGTGCAGCTGTAGTGTCGCGGCCTGCAAGAAGGATGTTCAATATCTGACTGCGCAGCTCGGCAGGGTCGCGAGTCTCTGATATTAAAGCTTTCAGAAAAACATATCTCTCGTTCTCGATGTCCTTTCCAGGGTCGTTCAAATCTTCAACGAGGGCACGGTTAACATAGTGGTCGACAAATTCGTGGCATCGAAGGCAAGATTTTCTGAACGCTGCGGAATCGACTAGAAAGTATAGCTTGCCATATCGTATCCGTGTAGCCAACGTAGCTTGGCATCGATCAAAGTCCGCGGCGAAAGATTGTGGGTTATGGTCTGGCGAATCAAGCTTCTCGGCATGGTTGAACAGTCCGAGGAACTCTGTGGTTTGTCCAAGAGTTAAGCGAAATAGTAATGGTTGTAAGTTCAGCTCTTCTGTCCAGCCATTCTCTCCTGGAACAATAGCTTCCATCATCTTCCATACGTGACGCTCCTCGAGGCTGAGATCGGATACTTGTGTTCTAAGAAACTGAGGGCGTAACATTGCGCGAGAGTGTTCCCAGGCACTGCCATCTTGGGTAAATATCCCATTTCCAAGTAAAGGGGAGAACATGCGCCTGCGAATGTGGCCAAGATCGAAGTCGCGGAAATTTGTAGAAAGCATAGCCTGGATGTTTTTTGGGTCGGCGGTGAAGAAGGTTTTCGCGCCAAAGTTCGAATAAGTGTAGGTAAAGGCACCCATCTCAATGCAAGTTTCGATACAGTCGATGGGGAAGCGCTTTGCACGATCGGCCTTAAGTTTGCGGATCAACTGGTCGATACCGAAAGGGAGGAAACTGCTCTGTCTCCGAGGTGGCCTGCACCCCAGTGAACGTTCCTTGGCAGCATTGCTCCTTAACTTCAAATGATAGGAAACGAACTTGAAGCTTAGAAAAGAAAAAAATATGAAAGTAGACAATTCAATCACGGTCGACATTGTTGCAGCAATTGTGGTCTGATAGTACAATCAGTTGTAAATGCTGTAATGCCACTGTAGAAGTGCAACTGTGACATGTTTTACACGAATATACCCTTGTGGAGGGACTATGTATGATAGCTACTATTTATAGTTCGTTGCCCTTTGTACAGTACAATAATATTGTCGTCGGCTTTGATAGGATCGATTCTATCTGGGACGACGGCTGCGCAGCCAAGGAAGCGTCATCCGCAGCCTGCTTGTGGTCGGCGTAAGCTGAGCTCATATTTTAGCCTGCAGTGTTTGAATCCATTCCGTATGCAACATGGGAGGGAATGGCTAAGACAACCAACTCCAGTTCCATACAGTACTGTGCAGTACGCATACTTATTTTAACGGAATCCCGTTGCTGCAGGAAGACGTTCACCCTTGCAGGTTGACAAGCATGGTTGAGCATCGAGAAAGTCCGACCTGGTCCTCTCTGGTAAATCGCTGGACAAATGGCCAATGAGTCTTGGCCGGAATTTTGCGGCGCCCGCCTATACCTGGCCCACGCTCAAGGGGACTATGATATCTGCTACAACGCTACGAAATGCCATCCTCCTGGTGCAGATCCCTTATTACCCCCTTCTTACCTTGTTCTGGTAGTCAGAAATGAGAGCCTATGTTTTATCCTAGCACTCTTAGCCTGTGTCCTACTACCTAACCTATCTAAAAATATACCATCTATTTCAATCAGAAAACAATACACTCCTTATCTCTTTACACACCTGGGGCTGGGCATGTCCGAGACCGATACAGTAATCTCTTTCTGTAATGTAAGGAAATATTTAGACCTTTATCGAGGTTTCGCTATATAAAATTTGGGTCCTCTTCCATCTAGTCAATAATGTCACTAATAATTCCTTTAAAAAAGTAGTTTTAGCAGGGCAAAAATACCACTTTTTATGGCGAAAATGTCTAAATTCTTTCGTTATCTCGTTATAACAAGAAATTCTGTTATACCCATACTAAAACCAGTGGTTTTCACGAATTCTTTCATTAAGAGGGGAGATTCGTTCTAGCCAGTTACGTTATAGAAAGAGATTACTGTAAGTTAATGTGGTTTCCGACACATTAGCGCTAGAGCGAGTGTAAGGTGCAGTAGGTATGCTGAGCCCAACGTATAACGAGCAAAGCCATGTTTTACATGGAACGTGAATAAAGACACCTGAGCGGCTGGTTTGGCCGGATCTCCATTCCGCCAAAGTTATTCCCTTCTAGTTCTCAACCTGGCGACGTCCTTTCTAGAGACAACTCTTGACTCGGTTGTTGCGGTGCAACAGTTTCTTCAATTCTTCGGCCACAAGCTCAGGATTTTCGAGTGGGATATAATGTCCACATCCCTTTGCCGTAATCGGTCCTCTACTGAAGTGTCGATCCGTAATATGGGTAAGCTTTTCCAGAAAGCGTGACCATCGTGGCTCCTGATAAGTCCTCGTCACAATCTCTGGATTCCCCAAAAACTTTACGGACATCAGAAGCAATCTCTAAGGATGAGCTGAATGTTTAACTCACTTCTCTATATTGTTTAGCTAATATGATAGGGTCGTGTTTTACGATTGTTATCAACGGACCAGCCCCATCCGGACCTTCCAACATAGGTTCGTGTGGATGTGGCAGTTGGTCAATTAGATGCTTCCAATTCAGTCCTTCAGTGTTGGCAGTATTAGGATTGTGAGAGCTTCTCCTGAAGTTGGCTCTCGAATTCTCACACATCTTTGCTGTGATACCCAGTGGGAGATCTGATACGCTGAAGTCCAGCGCAAGAGGGTCAGGTATCATTGCCACCGGGTCTCTTATCGACGGCGCAGAGTCAAGAAGCAATAGATGTGTGACCGTGCGAGGATACGTTTGGGCGTATAAACGTGCCACAGCACAGCCTAGCGAATGTCCGACCAATATTATGCGGAGCTTGTTGATATCTTGCTGGACGTATCGTTGAGTGTCGGCGATACTGATGACCAGCTCTCGAAGGTCACGAACGACGTCAAGAACATCATGCCAGTTATCTGGGTCTTTCCCAATATCGGCAGGATCTCCGTCACTCCTGCCGCTGCCAAAGCGGTCATAAGTAAGTATTGTTGGCCATCCTTCCTCCTGGCTTTTGGCCACAAATGCTGTGATTGTGGGTTTCCAGATCGACTGTGGATTTTCAAGACCACTTAGAAAGATAATAAGACTGTTCGCGTGATTACTATGACATTTGCCAGGGAGGAGAGAGAAGCTTAGTTTTGCAGATGGCTTCGACTTCAGTCGCATATAACCGACCTCCAAGTCTATGAGATGCGGGTTCTTCGATCGTCGTGCTGCCATTGTAGATAGGAAACAAAGCACACCCCGAGCTCCTATCAACTAGAGCAGCGCTTTCCGTACTTAACATGGGGGATAGTATAATAGTGTTAGCCCCTCCGTCATCGGGCGCATTTAATTTCCCGTCTTCCATGCAAGTGCACTGATTGAGTCAGCTTTTAGTATTTTGTCTAGTTTACTAGATTTTATGCAGGTGAGCAAGCAGACGTCAGCACAGCCCATGGTAGCTATTTTAATCGTGGCCATGAGCCCCTGCATCAGCAACTGGCATCCACCTCAACGAAATGTCGGTCTGCACTTATGTATTTATCACAAGGATATGTTTATTATTAATTCCGGCTTTGATATATCGAGGTGAAAACTTTTAGATCAGCAGAAAACGTTACTCTGACACTACACTAACTATAGACTCCTTTTAAGAGTGTGAATTGGAACAGAGAGCTCCATACGGTTCATCCTTGAGCAGCGTAGGAAGCCTTTTGCACGTTTCTTGTCCTTGGCACTGACAAGTTTGCAGATATTCAACCCCGAGACGACGAGACAAGCAGGTCACGGAACAAATGACGGATCAACTTCAGTCATTGCCGCAAGTTGCTGGGCCAGTGGTGGAAAATGTTGTCAACTTCAAGTCGCCCCAGGACCCCGCGAACCCCAAGAATTGGTCTTCCCAAAAGAAGTACATCACCCTCCAGCCTGTTTGGATGGTACTGGCGACCCTATCCGAACTAATAAAGATTTCAATTAGGATTTATACATCGACTATTGTTGCATACACGACCTTTGTGTCGTCATGGGGAAGCGCTATCCTCAGTCCTGGGCTGGCAGAAATATCGGGTATATCAACCCCAATCAACAAGCTTGAGTTGCGATCCGCTGAACTAGCATAGAGTTATTCCATGTGTCAGCAGAAGATGCGAATCTGGTAACCTCCCTCTTTGTGCTTGGGTTTGCCGCTGGGCCATTAGTATGTACGTCTTGCAACAGTATTCTCATATTTCAAATGTTGGTCTAATATACAAAGGGGCACCATTCTCGGAAAGGAAGGGCCGTCGAATCCCCTTGTCAATCGCAACTTTCGGTTACGCACTCTTCACCATTGCCGTGGCCTCGGCGAACGATATTCAAACAGTTTTAATATGCAG
The DNA here is from genome assembly GCA_000827325.1 of Oidiodendron maius Zn. Lineage (NCBI taxonomy): Eukaryota > Fungi > Ascomycota > Leotiomycetes > Myxotrichaceae > Oidiodendron > Oidiodendron maius. Next base: position 30,787 of record KN832912.1, read on the forward strand.
ATTCTGGGCCGGTGCCTTTGCTTCTGCACCCCTAGCACTCATTGGAGCTTTTGTTTCAGACATGTTTGACTTTGCTCAGCGGGGTACCGCGGTTGCTATTCTCTCTATCATGGTCTTTCTTGGACCAATCATGTCACCTGTTGTTGGAGCCTTCATCGTCGACAGCTACCTGGAAGTGAGTTTTCGGCCACCAGACATTCATGCTAGTGGACTATTTTACTAAGTTTGCTGTAGTGGCGATGGACGGAATACCTTACGGCAATCATGGCTTTTGTAGCACTTGTCCTTCAGATCGTGTTTCTTGATGAGACTTATGCTCCTGCGCTGCTGGCCAGCAATGCCAATAAACTTCGATTGGAAACAAAGAACATGTCATTTTACGCCACTCATGAGCTTGAAGCCGTTACTTTCAACTCTTTACTTGACCGTAACATAAACAGGCCGCTACGCCTTCTCTTTGGCGAGGTAATACTGTTTCTGGTGTGCTTATACATGGCGTTCGTCTAGTAAGTTTTTGGTCGGCAGCAAAGCGGCGCCTTAGTCACTAACATGTTGTAGTGGTCTGCTTTACTCGCTTCTATTATCATATCCCTTTGTTTTCGTGGAAAAGCGCGGCTGGGCCCTGGGCGTTGGTACTTTGCCTTACCTCGGTGTTGGTTTTGGTATGATTTTAGGATGCATTTCAGTGATTGCATTTCAGCCATGGATAAACAGGCGCACCGTAAAAAACAACAACATCCCAGTCCCCGAGAATCGGTTACCCCTGGCTATACTTGGAGCGGTAATATTCACTATAGGACTGTTTTGGTTTGCATGGGGGTAAGTTTCTAAGACGACTCTGTTTTCTTTCAACTGACGAGCCAGTAGTGGCAACCAAAATTCGACCCCTTGGATTGTTCCAACACTGGGAGGTTTACCTATTGGTTTTGGATTCATAACCATATTTTTGTCGTTGCTTAATTATATTGTCGATACATATCTCATTTACGCGGCTTCTGCTATAGCAGCCAATACGTTCCTTCGCTCCCTCGTCGGAGCAGTATTTCCATTATTCACCACACAGATGTATGAGAGGTTGGGGGTGGGTTGGGGTGGTAGTCTGCTGGGTTTCATTGCGCTGGGGATGGTTCCAATTCCTGTCTTGTTTTACATATTCGGTCGCCGACTCAGGGAGAAGTCTCCATGGGCGTCGACCGGAAAGAAATAGCCGCCGTTGGAAGTGCAAATCGAGCGTACTTTGCCCACACACCTAATAGAGGAAAATCCCACGGGAAGAGATAGACGCGCAGAATAAGGCTATATAGTTCATCAGAATAACAATCAAATTAGGGCCCAGTTTGCAAAGTCTTAGTACCCGCTACTTGACCCCGCGAATCCACTTTACAGACATTTAGGCCCTGTTCGCAAACACAATCAAGCCTTGATTGACTATCCTCGATTGACACCTCCATTGCATTTTCAATGGGACCTCTATTGAATCGCGAAAATGACGCTAGTGATAGATGACTAAGGGGCGCATAGAAGCAGCCTATCTCGCGTTTTGGTCTTGCCTCCTTCATTCCTGACCCTTTCTGCCCACCCTTCCTTATTAATGACTCAATTAATATGCCTCCACGAAAGAGACCTAAGATTAGAGCTATAGCTACAGCTTCAAACGATACAATTGAGGTTGATGTACAACCGGCATGCTCTCAAGAGTCGACTCCCGACCCGTTTCCGAATTAATTGGAGACGTGGAGAGAGGGTAGACTGCCTGAGCGTCAGCCATCTGGCTCGGGGCAGAAAGGACCCCAATGTTCTACATAGTCTTCTACTGATACAGAACAATAAAAGGATTAATAATAACAACAATAATAATAGCATATAAGCCCCCTCCTGGCGAAGGACCGCTGTAAAATTTGTATGGCGCACAGACCATCTACTATAGTAAGCCCCTCTGAGAAGGTCTTTTGTCTCGCACAGGCCACATATGGGGGCTTATATGCTAGTTTATATGGAACTGTATTTCCGATACCGGCAGCCTGCCCTCTATGCTAACAATAGATTATCCAGCTGAGCCTGCTCCTGTTGGGTTAAAGGGGCTCTAACCAAGGCTCTGTGGCTTCTGGATCAGTCCCCTGGATTGTAATCCATTAGTTTCCTCAGTCAATAATCTACACCATTTTAGATAGACAGGAAGAGATTGAATCCACGAGTTGCAACTCAGCCATCGATTTGCTGGTATGTATTCATCGAATCTCATGTCACTGAGCGCGCCGTAGCCCTAATCAACCTTGATGAAAGATTTCAGGAGACACAGATCTTGCGTCAGAACCGCTTAAAATATTAGTACGTTATGGAAGAGTTGCATAGCGAAAGGTGAAGCGGATCACGAGGTAAGATCAACCAAACGCCATCACGGCAGCAATCCTGATCCTCAGCATGTCAACAAGCACACAGCCTCAACATAGCCTTGCGTCGCACGTATCTACGCGGCATCTGTCCAGCTACGGCACGCTACGAGATGGGTCCTCTTTTAGGAGGCATGGCACTGAAGGAAGGTTGAGGTACCACCCGCCCGTCATTAGGTAAGTCAATATCGGCGTCTTGGAGCATTGTTCCCGGCTCGTACTACCACGCACCCTCTCACGCACCCTTCCTAATTGTAACAGTACCTTTATGAATCACAATAACTGTATGAGATATGTATAGCAGCATTCGCCACAAACTCATCTCGAAGGTAAGGACGTCAATGTACATTCGTTTCCGGGCTGGATTATAGGATTTTGATCGCATTACCTGTGCCTAAGCCTCGAGTTAATCAGCCTCAAGTCCTTCAGGAACCGCTCCTGAACATTCTAGGCATCCTCTTTACAGCTCGCATCTTCTTATTCTCCAGCAAGAGGAGAAAATGTATAAGTAATGGCCAACAGCCCACTATTTTACTCCTCTATTCTCATCATCACCCCCTCAATAACCACTAACATTGTCTCAACTCAACGCTTCAACTATCTTCAAGACAACCGGCCCGGCTCCATCAAATAGCAAAAATGGTTGCCTTCACTACCGCCTCCGCAGTCACCATAGTTGCCTTTTGTGCCATAATTGAACCCACACTTGCTGGCCCTGTCGCCGCTGCTGCCCGGGTCGCTGGGAGCGTAGCCAGTGTCGCTGATGCAGTGGGCGGCAAGAAAGGCCACAAGCGCGATGCTTCTCCTGAGACGCAGATAGATGTACTCTTTGAGCCTTGTTTCGAAAGCTCCAGACAGAATCCACCAACCGTGAAGTACGACGTAGAGAAGAAGGAAGGTGACATACTCCACCTTGATAACCTCTGCATGGACGCTTTCAGAAAATACAACAAGATGTTCGACTCCAGCGATCTGGGGCACGCAACTGTCAAGGAAATTAGTCCAAATGCAGTTCATGTATCAGACATCCCCTCCAAGTTCTTGGAGGATTTAGAGAGAAACTTTGGTAGGAAGGGCAACTCAGGTGGGGCTCATTCCACCGCTGGTCCTGCCGCCCAGCCAGTGAACTAGATATTTCTTCTAGCTTTGTACGCGCGGCTTAGGTATTCTCAAGTGCTTTGTTGGTGTCTCATTTCTGTATGCTCTAGGAAGGCATTTTCCAGCGTTTATAGGATGGGCTCTCTAGTGGAGGCCCTAAAAGTTCCTCCCATTGTTTTACTTGTACAATACATCGCTGCAGGATATGCTTCGCGTTGCGTTTAAGGGTTTCTGGCTATAGGAGCAAAACATTTGTTGATTTAGAACACAATCCAATTGATTCCAAAATACTCTTCCCTTGAATCCCAAGCGACTTGATAAAAATGTTGTTGCAGTTGAAAATTTCTACAAAGCTCACTTCTGGCAAAGAAGTACAACCACTGCTTCGCCGATAGCTCAAGAGTTCAGCATCATCGCCTCCTGAAGTAGAATACTGTGGCGATAATATACCATTTGCCTAGCTCAGTCCAACGATCCAGGCGTTAGTGCTAGCCTGCTAGAATGTCTACTACTAGTAAACTACTACTAATTTAAATATATTTATTATAAACTATATTTATTTACTTTCTAAAGTAATAGTTAATAGTATTACTAGATTTAAATAATATATTATTATAAAAGTTAAAATTATTAATAAGACTTTATTACTATATTTATAGTATATAATTATTAAGATTATAATAGATAATATATTATAAATATAATAAGTATATATTAAAGCTATATTAAAGATAGATTAATAAAGAGAGTAATATAATATATAGCTTTAATCTAATATAAAAAATAGTAAAGATTATTAAGCTAATATAAGACTTTAAATATATCTATATATATAATATAGTTATCTATTAAACTATCTACTAATATTTATAAAGTAACTAAATAGAAGTCTATTTAATAACTTAATTAAATATATAGTATTAAGTATAAAAGGCTTTAATTCTTCTAAATCTCTTTTTACTTTAGTTATTTCTATATTACTTAATATAATACTAAATTTCACTTTAATTTCTAACTATAATCTATATACTATATAATCTTAGTTTAAGAGATTATAAGTCTAGCTATCTTAGAATAATTAGAATTATAGACTTAACTTAATACTATTACTCTATTTATTTATAATATTAATTAATTAAAGTTTATTTTATTTCTCTATATCTATATAACTAAAGAAGGAAAAGAACTATAAAAACTAAAAGAATAATATAACTTTACTTTTAAAGTTAAAGAAATTAGATAAATATATCTAGTTTAAAGATATTAGTAATATTAATAATTCTAAATCTAAAGAGTTAAAGAAAAAGAAAATAAAGTAAAAGATAGTTTATTATAAATAAAGAATTATAATTTCTAAAAGATAAATAAGACTTTAAATAAATATTAGAATTATAAAAAGGTTTATTATTAAACTTCTAGAAAGTCTAGACTATAAAAGATTAAAGAGATATTATAAAGTAAATAAAGTAAGAAATAAAAGGAAATAAGAGTTATTATTAATTATATTAAAGCTTTAAGTATATATATTATAATATCTTAAATTAATAGTAATATATATAATAGTATTATAACTATATAGTTATAAAAGCTTATATATACTATTATCTAAATAGATATATAATAAGTATTATATTCTATAGTCTAATAACTTTAGTTATCTCTATATTACTTAATATAATACTAAGTTTTATCTTGATTTTTAACTATAATCTATATATCTATATAACTTTAATTAAAGAGTTATTATAAAAGAAAGGAAATATATATATAATATTATAATAACTATAATATAATAGATTATAATATATAAATATATTAAATTATAATAAAGACTTTAGAAAAAGATAATTTCAAATAAATTAAAAAAT
>KN832912.1:36312-60790 GCA_000827325.1 Oidiodendron maius Zn
TAATATTATTTAATAGAATTATTATAGTTTTTATAAAATACTAAGGAAACTTTTATATATTTACTTGTTTTATATATTTACTATATATTAATATTACTTTAAAATCTAATATCTTAACTAAAAATTATAGAGTTAATTTCTTAAGAAAATAGAATACTTTTAGTCCTTTAAGTAATTAAACTATCTAGAGCTATTAATCTCTACTATATTATAAAGGTCTATAATATACCTTATATTATATTATATAATCAGAGCTATAGAATACTTATAGTAAAGAAGGAAGAGGAAACTATATAATAATATAGCTTCCTTTTTCTCTTTTTTCTTTACTTTAATCAATATAATTATTCTAGTCTATATACTTTAACCTTTTATATATACTATATTAACCTCTTAAAAACTATTATATATAGAGATATATAACAAGTCTAATATAACTATGTACTGGAATATAGACATAATATAATCGTTGGTAAATAGGCTTGTTTATACTCCATATGCCTGCTATAGTAGAGTCGCGCTAGCTATAAAGCACAATGAACGAAGCCTAGGGCAGCTGCAGTAAAGAGCCATTAAACTGCCAGTCCAAACCGATACCAGGAAGCAGAAGTGGTCGAATCGTAGTTGCTTACTTAATCTAACTAATCTGGGTGTAAAGAGGCTTTTTCTTGAGAGGTCAACGCAGTGTATGCGAAAGGTGGAAGCATATGGGCTGAAACGATTGTATTGATTGAAGTAAAGTAGGAAGAGGAAGCTGTGTGGCAACACAGCTTCTCTATATCCTTGGCCATCCCTAGCTACTGCTGGAATGTGTATTAATACTAATATAAGGTGCCAATTGCCCTGCGTCGCACTCATCACATTACATTCCTGAGATACGTCTCCCTGACTAGACAGGTCCGTACGACGCATCCGCTGTGCCCAGTGATTGTCGAGAGCTGTCATTATCCAGAACTCTCAACACCTCCTAATATTATTACCCACACTGTATTCGTGGGTGGTACGGAATATATACGGTAGTTTTGGGCTTATATGAGAAAGGGAGTTTCCACTGGGTGGTGTTGTTATACAGAATACTGGTATGCTCAGTGCAAGTCCGTGGATGGTCGTTGGGAAAAGTCTCCCTCTTGAACCTGCCTGCTTGAGGGACACTATGTGGATGCATTCCTGTGCTAACTAGGAAAGGAAGGCCTACATTCTAGTATTACATACTAGTAGTTGCCCTATACCTGGGCCGTTGAATTAACGAGTCCGGTCGCTGGGACTTTTGTACATGTGGGTTCATACTGCCTCCATATCTCCATATATCTGAATATAACTGTTTGTATCACCCGGTGGGAATCGTAACACCTTCAACCAGTATATGGTAAAAGTGTATTGATTCCTTGCTCTATCTAAAAATGTATGTACAATAGGTTATAACTTGTGTTGGACAAGAGATGAAACCGGAATAAGACGACTAAGTGGTGTTGTCATATGACCATATTCAGCGGATTCATACAATAACTATGTTTATTTGAATGCCAGCAGATCCAGTCAATCCATAGCATTTAGTAACTGAATTCCAAGTTCTTTCAACTTATACTTCTCAATCTTTCCACTAGCAGTAAGGGGCATCTGCTCTATCCAGAATACATATTTTGGGACCAGCATCTTTGGCAGTCTTTCTTGGACCCAGCTTTGGATTCGTTCTTTACTAACAGTAAGCTCCCGGGAAGTGTGGGTATCTTGAATGTTGTTAGATTCGATGCCGCGGAAGCCGTCTTTAAGAATAACAAATGCCGAAACAACTTCTCCGTATTTTGGATCAGGCAACCCAACAACGCTCGCGTTGGAAATCACACTATCCTGGAGAAGAACGTTCTCAATCTCTGGAGGGTAAATATTTTCTCCGCCGCGGATAATGATGTCCTTTATCCTTCCCGTGATACGTATGTACCCATCAGGCTGGAACAATGCCTCATCCCCAGATCGTAACCAGACTTGCTTTGACCCATCTTTTCTCTCTTCCACTATTAAAGCCTCTGAAGTTCGTCTCTCATCTCTCCAGTAACCTCCCATAACGCAGTAGCCAGATATGAGAAGCTCCCCCTTGTCACCTCTCCGAAGCGTTCGCGTGGGATCGCCCCAAGCCACAATTCTCGCTGATGTGTGGGGGATCATGCGGCCAACAGTGGTAAGTTTCTGCTCCTGGGTATCTGTCGACGCCGTCTGGCAAATTATTGGAGAACTTTCGGTCAAGCCATAACAATTGGTTAGACCTGCAAGGTGAAGATTATCGTGTAGAGCGAGTCGCAAGGAAGCAGGGATCGGGCTCCCTCCAATAACACCAGTGCGAAGATGTTCAAAATCTCCAGCCGTCAGAGAATATTTTGCTATGTGCTCGAGCTCCGCCAGAAACATTGTGGGGACTCCATACAGTGCCGTGGGGCGATCTTGACGAATCGACCTGACCACAGCTGCTGCATCGAAGGCTTCGGATGGGAAGATTATGCATGCTCCTATAACAGTTGTCAGCTGATCTACGCCCGAAGGATCCAATAGAGAGCAAAGTGCCACATACCCCATGCCATTGTAGCTATGATTCCCAGCACAAGGCCAAAACAATGGTATAACGGTGGTGGACAACACACGATATCCAGCTCTGTCAGCTCCATACCCAAGCCAACGAAGATTCCGTTATTTAATACATTTCTATGCGTCAAACATGCAGCTTTTGGACTTGAAGTTGTGCCCGAGGTGAACTGTATAGTTGCGTAATCACTATTCTTGATCTTATTCTCAACTGGCAACCTCATGCCTTGGTAGGAGGACAGGAGCTCTTCATACCTAGCACTAACTTCAAATTCATGTCCGTGATGCGCACCAGTAGAATTATCAACGAGCAGTGAAACTAAATCGCCTCGCTCAGCCTCTCGGAGGACAGTGGATAGAAGGGCCCCAGCGGACTTCGGCTCCCTATGAGGTAATATGATGTCTGAACTTAGAACATAACACTTCGCTGACACGTGGTTCAACGCTGCAACGACTTGAACCGAAGTATACGCAGGATTTAATGGCGTCACGATGGCCCCAACCTTGAAGCAGGCATACGATATCTGACCCGCGGATTAATACGCAATGTCTCCTAAACGTAGCGAACTTACCACAGCATTAGCAATGCAGTTTCCTAGACTAATTGCTACACGATCCCCAGCGGAAACACCAAGATCCAAGAGCCCCAATCCTAACGCGTCGCTGCATTGATCCAGTTCCTTGTAAGAGAGCTGAGAAGCAGCATCTTTGATTGCCGCTCTTGCAGGAAACCTTGTGGTTATCTCTGCAAATTTCTGACCCAGCGTCTGTTCGGATAATTGTGGCTACTCGAATTCAGCAAGCCACGTGAAACAACGTCCAGAATACCCACTTCGTTTGGGCCTGCGAGGTAGGCCAATTCTGCGCTGGAGTCAGACATTTGTGTCCGGTACGAGCTCGCATGCAGCTCACGCATGTAGCTTTTAGACCTTTGCGTAGTAAGGAGCATGAAGTGAGGGTAGATGTATTGCGCTGCGGAGACATACGTTCGTCCTAGTATAATCCTGCCGCCTAGACACGATTATGGCTTTACAGTCCGGGTATGTCAGGCCACGTACCTCCTCCATAGGACGTAGTACACGGTGTGTCAGCCGAAACATGGCGCAAGGCAACAGTCTCGAATTTTATGGTGGGGGGTTCGAGAAGGCGCCAAGGGTTTCTGCATGACCAAGAAGGGAGAGTTTTAATGATGCCTATTGCATACTAGCTGCGAAGAATATTAGTCGACAATTGACCCCGGCTCACTGGAGTAGCTTTATGGTACATTTGGCATATCTGTCGCGTCAAGGGCTTCCGGAGAGTTTACGTAATAATGTAGGGGAGGATTGACAAAGTGGTACGAAGTACAGGAATCTCTTTCTAATCGGGAACTGGTTAGTCCGGAACTCTCGTTTACCCGGAAAATACCCGGAAATTTTTGATTTTTCAGGGCAATTATCCGTAAACTCTCTTTTTACCGTAACCGGAACACTTTTCCTGGTATTTCCGGATTAAAAAGAGTCCCGCCCTGCATATATTATTAGTCGCTTAGGATTCGATAGTTCGAACATCCGTCACCTGTATTTATATTCAAGCTCTTCTTTTCCTTCTTTTCTTTCCTCTTTAGCTTAGTATTCTCGTACGAATACAATGCTTCTCATCTGCGACTCTATTGCCGAGCCTATCTGCAGTAAGGTTGTCACACCTCTCTTCTAAGGATGTACCAGCCTATTAAATACTGTAGGCAATTATCTTAATACATTATACTTCTAGGCGAATAATACCCGGCGTCTAATTTATCTCTATATGACTGGGTTAATAGTTACTGGCTACACGGGGATGATAATTGTAGTTTCAAAAGTTCACGACTTCCCTTAGCATGACTTAAGTACGTTAATGATCAGAGCTGCAAATTTTCAATAGATAGATCGGTCTGAAATGAAGCTCATAGATACTGTAAAGTAGCCATAGAATGTGCATGACAACTAGTATTTGCAGTATATTAGCCTTGTCCTTCAGGTACTTAGGCAGTTGGTACATTCATCCCACTACTTGCGTCATATTGCGATATCCGAAAACTCTGGTCCAACAGGTGCGTGTTCGATCAACCACTGTCCAACAGCCCTCTACGTTCTTATCAGTAAACACTCCTATCTCTTTTGAGTGATATTTGTAGAACTCACACGACTTTTACACCTATGCTCCACACCATATCCGTCAATAACCAACATTGTTTCCGTTGAATCTTCACTCAAACCCTCAAGAGTCAGATCACTCTGGCACGAAATTGTCTGTCGAAGGTAATCAAAGCAGTGCATCAAATGGTGTAGTTTCTTTGCATACTCTTCTTGGATTCCATTGCCGTAGACGTCAGTGCCAACAAAAAGGCTCTCGTTCCGGATGAGCCTGTAAAATTCTTGTCGGAGAGATTTCTTCATTTCATCAGCCTCTAACTTGAATACAGGAGAGGGAGTAACCGACAAGACAATGATGCTGATGACCCCACGTGGTAATGTAAACCTCGTCTGAACTGTTGTGTGCGGGAATCCCGAGAGGTAAGGTGCAAGACCGTGGGTTTTCAATTTGTACCCATCCAGTTATGCCAGGGATACTTGTGCTCCATAGAAGATCGGTTTCTGCATTCGAACCAATTTCCCAAGATTTATTTCGATCTATCAGGACATTCTCGATTTGAACTACATAGGTGAAATCAGCTTAGGTTTGTTTATTGTCTTGAATGAGGCTTACAATCTGAATGATGGAGTGACGCTAAATTCAGTGTCCTAAACATATGGAGTAATATGACACCTTGAAAAGTATTGGCAAGACAGAGGATTCCAATAATCAAATAGAGCACAGTAAATTGCTTCACTCGCTCTTGAGCCGTTTTCGTCTCCGAGTTCTGATAGTTTTCAGCATCCTGAGGCAAGAAAGCTTTGGACGCTTCTGCGTCTAGGACTTCAGAAGCAGATAGCCATTCCACCATTATGGGTTTAGCCTTAAGGATACACTCCGACTGAGATAATAAAGTCTATACAACTTCAGACTAAACTGCCAGTGTTAACAAAGTTGAATAAGGTGGCGTAGAAGCCCAAGGAGTACAGAGGATGCCTTTCTACTTCGGAGTCGACGACTGTTGAAACCCCCAAGGCTGAGGATGCATATGGAGCATCGTAACACCTTGACCATTATTAGCTAAATTTAGGTCTTAGTGGTAGTACGTAAAACTATCGACGAGGATTGAACGGATTTGAGAGATTTCAAGGGTTGGGAGTTGTGCGAGACTCAGACGAGTTAGCGGTAAGGAGTACTTGCAGCGAGGGAAATATACCCCTACCCTCTCAGCTGATCGGTTTATACAAAATGACCCGCTAGTTGTCGTCTTGGTGTCCTCGTCGTCACGCGCCATCCAGACGGCGGGCAATCTTAAAATGGGCAGCTTTACTGATTTTTCATTTTCTGGGGACACAAGAGCTGTTGGTTGCTTATAGCTGAGACTTGCGGAGCAGATCTATATCCCAGGTAGTGAATCATGAATTCATCTTCCACACGCTTCAATATTGCATTTCCCTATCGGAGTCTTTGGCATGGATGCCAGCGGACGCCTCACATGTAATTAACGCTCTCCAAACGTGGGAAAGGGTCGCACTTGCTATTGTAATCAAAGCCTCAGTGTAACTACCCTATATGTGCCGCAATTTTTGTGCCGTGTGAAATTACGCAGTCTTTAGAATGTGTTTGGCCGACAAGTGATGTGGAATATTTGCAGGAGGTTACGGATAAACCAACATGTGAGATCCCGCCATGTGGCCCAGGAAAGCTTTTTGGCCTCGTGCTGATGCCGGTGCCCAAAATGTTGTGTAACTTTCGACGAAGTACCCCGGACAAAATATACGGAGCGTTGCGGACCGCGTGTCTAGGTTAGCAATTGCTCGGCTGTAAAATTAAGGCTTATTGGCAGTATTGACTACGGAAGTGGTAACCACTTCTTTCAGGCTGTAATATTCAATACTGAATTAGGGCTAGACTTGTAGGGTACGAAATCGAGGATTACATGCCCCACAAAACCTAGCTAGCTATATCCTAAACTATTCTCGCATCTGGACCCCTGTAGTAGGTTTGGTATATATGAGTTGAGCCTAGGACCAGCAGCTATTGCCGACCTCGCATTGAGATCCTTATATTGGGATAAGAGATATAATATGACTATGGTTCGTACTATTGAGCAGTCGGAGCTTGGCGGAGGGTAAGAACCTTTTGCCATGGTGAGCTCGCTGGTTTATGGAACTCCGAGATTTGCTGGCCCATCTTATTGCTCGCCTTGATACCACTGCATTGGGATAAGCGCAACTGCATCGGGGATCTTGGCGGGTCATAATCCCCTTGATTCGTTCCTTCCAAATTTCAATCTGACGATATGCTCCTTCATACAGTATGCACCCCGGATTCCGAATTGGCCCAATGGGCTGTAATTCTGAGGCTTGTGTGGATATTGGAGGGTATTCAAACTCATTGCACCGTCGTAACTTTGCCTTGGCGGGAAAGGCAAATAACTTCGCCTGAGGCCCTTAGTAGGAGAAGACTCGCTCCGCTATTACGAATAGAATGAAATTATTATAGATTTACTACTATCTCTCTTTACCCATGTTCGGTCTTTGCGCAGAGTCGTTTGTTGAGGATTTTGAAATGCTAGACAGGGAGGTATAAAAAGCCCCATCTCCTGATCAGCACTGATATTTCTCTCCATCAAGGAGCTTCATGGACTTCGGCATTCTACCGCTGCTCCCAAACGCTGCGTTCAAGTTTGTCCAACAATCCGGTACCAACGGGAAGTCCCAAGTCAGAAATGTTGTTCCTTCACAAGCTTGTTGCCCTCACCACTCTGATCGTCGCCGTTGCGGCTGGCCCCAACGTGGATTCGGTCGAGACTTCAGCTCCAGTCGAATACAACAGCTATATAACCTCTCTGGACCCCGACGTCCTTACTGCCGGTATCTTCCAAAGAGAAACGTGTGGTGGCTGCTGCCATTATGTCTGTCACGTCATACCAGGTATTGGTAGTCCCAGCACTTGCACTTGCACGTACAAGTCACCATGTAATAAGGGATCCTGCGACCCACAAACTTGTTGCTCATGGTGATTACAGCAGAGGCAAGAGGCATGTTAAGGCTATCTGAAGGATGCAGAGGAACGTGTGTCGAGTATGAGGTTGTAAGGGGATTGATGTTCATCCTGATTTTGTTTTCTTTTTAAAGAACTAAGTTGCTACGTCACTATCATTATTCTCTGGTTAAGGAAGAGGAAGAGTCTAGTTCATCTCAAAACATACGAAGCAAATATTCATATAAATTTTGCGGCGATTTACTAACTTGCCACTACTTTGTATCCACTTATCACGGATACCACAATATCCATCATCACTTTACTAACTTACCACCCTTTGCATAAATCAATGGTATTGTAGTAATATTATGATGTAATCGGTGGTATTGCAATAAAAACTTCCTTGCACCAAAAAGCTACCTTGAAAACTAATCTACTGCTATCCCCCCTGCTTTTGTCTTCGAGTTGATTGAATTATTCGCTTTACTTTAGCCAGAATGTTGAAATTCAAGCTAATATTCCCTACTAATTATTCCCTCGAGTTGATCGCCTAATTAGAGCAGGAGGTGAATTACAAGCTCATCTTGATCTGAAGCCTACGAGGAAAGTAAGCAGTGTAGTGTACACTGTCATAGTGATGATAATGAGTGTGGGAACGTCTCAGGTCTAGCTACTAGTACGGAAATACCTCTAGTAGATAGGCCTAGGAGAAAGCGGGCTAGGGCCAACACAGCAGGAAATAATTTCTAGATGAATTCAGTATATTCCTGGTTCTACACCACTATTCTATTTGCGGGTGGTATAAGTGGATCGAACCATTCGCGATATGTTCATGGGTGGGTCGGAACATATATGAGATATTTGATGATTTTTCAATGACGTGGGCACTTAATTTACGTCATTGCCGAGGAAGGATATTGCGGCAATAGAGTTGGATCGCTGCCGGGGCTTTCAACGATTAATGCGCGTTGTATCTATGCCTTCACAGTAGTGGCCAGTCTCAAGATACCTTGGGGTTGCGTCTGTGCAAGATATCCGGAAGATTAATTTGCGGATCAGTCGTCCTAACGCCATATCTAGTTAGATCGAAGGCGACGCTGACACTGCTCGCTTACATTCGCCACCCACGTCGCACTTATATTGCAAGGAGCGACATAGATGCAAGACCTCGGGTTCGTATCACAATCCTTGCATAGCCGTAAAGCAGTTAAGCCAATTCTATTAGTCTGAGATTTTACAATAGTGAACTATCAGGCCTTATTTGTGAGGCTATCCAAACTGCTCTCCACTTCCATTGTTGTCAGAATATTGCAAATAATCTACAATAATGATATGGGAACAAGGTTAAACCTTTGTTTTGGATTGCTATAAGAGTTAAGACTAGTACCGCTTTTACAGCCACAATGGATGTCATTCAAATGGAGAATAAGAATGCCTTTTTGTATTTAAAGGATATAGATAGAAAGCTCTAGACTCGGGCATATGCTCCATATCTTCTAGAAAGTATGGTATGGTCACATATCTTGATCGGAGGTCTGGTAATTCACAGGTCGTAGTCGGATATCAAGGTGAAACTCAGTTATATTGACTATTGAGTGATGCAGAGACAACTATTGAGCTTAGATACGCTAGAGTAAGGGACCCTTTTATATAGACCTATTCGGCCTCTTACTGACTCATATGAATCCTCTGAATCCTGGATCCTGAATCCTGAGGGACGTATAATATGTGCTTGAGGTCCTAGTCAATAAGATATATAGCAAAGCGTAATTGGCTAATATCTCATATACCCTTAAAATCAGTATAGGTAAGTAACTAAACGTATAAAGGCTATTCTATGCAGCTATATATAATACTGCTTGGCTGCTCTCTTACGTACGGGCCCTGAAACCCATTCCTCTAGCCCGCCTTGCTTGCTAAACCTCCCTTTTCTTTAAAGTAATGAGGAACCTGCCGCAGGGCTCATCAAGCGTTACCTTGCGAACGTTTTCAGGCCGCTTCTCCAGCCGCACAAAGTCGTAATCCAGAAGCAGATGCGCAAGCGTCAACTTGAGCAAATTGCTCGTAAAGAATCGGCCCGGGCACGCCCCACGTCCAAGTCCAAAGTTGAGAAAGTTGGGGGAAATGTCCGTCATCTTGGGATGCTCCGGGTCGTCCATGGACCGGCGTGGGTTAAAGCCGCCTGGGTAAGCTTTGTCGTCTCGTTGGTATGCCTTGATCGGGGCGGCAAGTATTGCTCCCTGTGGAATATGGGTTCCGTTGGAAAAGGTGAAGCCGCCCTTCTTTCCCACAGCTCGCTCGATCCCAGTTTCGCCTATGGGGTTGTAGCGAATGCTTTCACGGATCAGCGAGTCCATAAGGTCGAGTCGTTGAAAGAAGTTGTGTGAAAAGCCATCGCCTTTGTCCATTTCCCTTTTGATCTCTGCCCGTAGGTCACCTATCATGTCCTCGAAATCTCCTTCTGGCAACGAGATGAGGTCGTACACCAGATTCGTCATTGTGACAAGATTGGTATACGATTGGACAAAGTTCAAGACCATCATTCTTGCCACAATGACCATAGGGTCGTATTCCGTTGTCGCATTGCCATCCCTTTTCGCTGCGATAATGATTGCGCTCAACATGTCATTCTGAAAATATGTCAACTTGGATGCTGTTTATAGCGAAAGTCGATGTCTCGATACTCACTGGCAACTCTGGCTCGATGTCCTTTTCTTCAGCGGCATCGATAATAGCCATCCGTTCCTTGATGACGGGCGTTGCATGCTTGGCTGCCGTCTTGAGACATCTCATCAGTGGCCGGCACATGAGAGGCAGTAGGAGCCTAAAGAGTGACAAACTCAGCAAAGAACGGCAGCGGCCAATCGTGGTTGAAAGAAGAGAAGAAGGGATTATGGAACATACTTACGGGCGGAGAAATGGGGGGATAAAGCGGGCGTACAAGGCCGACGCGAAGAACGTGGCAGCGTACTGCGCCGTGGCATCTTGATACTCCTGGTTGTGACATAGAGAATGGCCCGAGATGATGCGATTCGCAGACCGGCCCAAAATGCGGTTTGCCGTATCCCACATATTGATTGCTGCCTCTCCATTCGCCCCGACCTTTGATGCAACAGCGTCGTCAAGGGCAGCTGTCATTTCCTCGTTGACCATGTCCATCTTGTCCGCAAGCTTCTGGTATAACTCTCTGTGCACGACATTCCTATAAACCGGGTGTATTACGATGTGTGCCCCCAGCGTTGTATAGTCCGGCACAAGGGTCTGCAACGTATATCTCTTCAGCGAGATGTCGTTCTCGGACTGGCGGACGTATTCGTTGAGCAGCTGCTTCGGCACCATGAGCATGAATCCCGTGCTGCAGTGCGGGATCGGAACTAGATGAATATTGCCATCGGTGGCTCCGAGAATCTATTGCAACGAGGTGCGCCCACGTCAGAGACTCTGAGCCTTACTTGGGTTCTGTTTCTTGGAGTCACCTTACCGTGCGGTGGATTTCTGCAAAAAGCTCTCCAGACCTGAACGCAACATCCCATGTTGACTTCATGAATGAGCCAACACCTTTTCTCCTACTAACCCAGCTGAAGCTTCGATATTTGGGCGAGAGCGCAGCTTCTATGGCGGGGTGCATCAGATGGTACGCCCATGCTACCCAGGTTCCAAAAATTGCATATAATACGATGCGAGGCAGAAGAGCCTGGAGCCAAAACGCGAGTCCAAGTTCCATTGTGGTAACGGTCGTTTCAGGGCTAGCCACAAAAACTTTGAAGTTGCTACGAGGAAGTTTGGCCTTTTAGCGACGTAAAATGCATGGCCTAATGTTGAAATCGCTTTCGGTCGTCGGTAACAGAAGTTCCATGGCACAAGCCCATGCGCCCCCAACCCCCATGCAACCACACAAACTGTAGGATGCAACTTTTGTAACGTCAGAGCTAGGTCGTTCTTGATCGCTGCACCATGTAGCCTTATTTAGCCAATGGGTTGAGGAGAAACCTTGCAGCCGGATGCTGCACGCGAGCGGCGGGTTCAGCAACTAGTTTTGCCCCTCCTGCGAGGAAAATGCCTGATTGATGAAGTCTTCCCACTGCAGAACCACGCTAATTTCAGCAGTAGGTACGGACTTTCCAAAGTACAAGCGGATGAAGCTGATAGTTGTACTATCCCCCCCACCCCCCCATGTTAATTGTACATACTCCGCATTGTGACTTAGCTTACTCTAACTGGTAAGAGAAATGTTATGATCCGTGCATCCTATCGTTACTCAGGAAATCTGCTCCGTTTACTTTCCTTAGTTAGGCCGTCTTAGCCACAGAAAGTGGAGTATTTCAATTAACATGGGTGGGGTGGAGGGGAGTGGATAGTATTATGCTGACAGATGGCGGGTGGTAGGTGGTAGATGGTAGATGGGTTCGTGCCCCAGGGCACGAACCCATAGAAATAGCTTCCACGGAGGCGTGTCTCATATGAATTACAATCCGCTTCTAATGCCCGCCTCTCTGTCGTGGGATCAAATACGCCCATTCTCGATGGTCTCCCTATTTGGGATATTGGACTTACACATCGGCCAACATGTCATACCCAAGCACATTTTACAGTCTTGGCTTGATGCCCGCCTTCATGGGCCTGGGTCATCTTGCACCAGCAATAGGTGCCATACAGACAGCTACTGGCTCGTACCAGTTTCCCGGTAAACTTCTTGGGCTTATTGGTACGATCTCGGCTGTTGTGGACTGTACGTGAATGACCGAAGAGTCCTACTGCGCCCGTGCCTTATTAGATTGTTTATTGATGATTGTATTTTATAGCGATGGACACGTATAAGGACGTTCCACAGTCAAATAGACCTTCAAAATGGATTTGGAAAACATGGGTCTATGGGTTGTGGGCTATCGTGTTTGCATGCACTGCCATGTTGGACTTGCACACAGCGTACCATATATATCGAGTCTTGCCTCTGGGTCTGCTTTGGGGTGTTCCTTGCATCCCGCAATTCTCAACGTCAAAAAGTCTGGTACTAACTAAGCCGAAAATCTTGGTACGTTCCATGCCAGAGCGTCCGAATTAACAACTAACCATTAAACATCGTACAGCTCGCTGAGGCGAAATCGCTCGTTGTAGCGTTGTGCATGGCCAGCGTCTGTGCGGACGCAAGCATGGTTTACTACTGCCGTCAAGATGAATCTCGGTGTACCCACA
This sequence comes from Oidiodendron maius Zn, assembly GCA_000827325.1. Lineage (NCBI taxonomy): Eukaryota > Fungi > Ascomycota > Leotiomycetes > Myxotrichaceae > Oidiodendron > Oidiodendron maius. The sequence goes on from KN832912.1 coordinate 49,162, forward strand.
TAAGGCTCCGCACAAGAAGCTTTTACCTCACGATTTTGTATCAATTCTTTCGAGAAACGTCCTGCGACATCAGGGACATGGCTGAGGATGCCAAAGAGGGCCTGAAAACACTGCCTATAAAACTTGGGAAGCAAAAGACCATGCTGTTCATGACGGTCGTGGGTCTGTTACTGGACTCGATTTTAACGGACAGTGTACATATCACGGCTAGCGATATCCTCGTGCGTTCTCCGCAACTTGCCCAAGCATTTCTTCGAGTAGGATTGACAATGACTGCTCACTGGCAAGTCTTGAAGTATCCCAGGCAGAACTGTTGGGCTTGGGGATTCATGTCACTCTTTGGCCTTCTTCCTGTACTATTTGCACAAGCGGCCTTATGCTTACGCACTGATGAGGAAGCTTGACGAAGCTAGACGGTGGGGTGGGGTCAGCTTGTTGTGGTAAATAACGGAGGAATATAGAATTAAATGACTGCTGATATATCTAAGAATAGAATAAAGTAACCATGGCGTCTCCAAACTAATAATGTACTGTGTCAACTTACGCCCTCAGCCGGCATTTATTAGAGGAGCCGATGCCCGGTATCCTCACTTCATTCAGCGCCCCAAATCAAGCTTAAACCACCTTATTAACGTATGTGCACGGCAGCATATTCTGGTTGTTCTGCACATAAATAAAAGCAAAGACCTGTGGTCATATATGATGGAACTGGAGTCTGCGTCGCGTCGCATATGTCCACCAAGGCATTTACCCAAATTGCTCTAGATAATCCATCAAATATGACCACATCCCCCCAGGCAAGGAAATCGAGAACCAAGTGTTGCCGTCGTAGTCCCGCCCGACGACAACAAAAACGTTTGATATGACCGAGACAGTATTGTGGGCTGGGTCAGAACCTTGGAAGTACACGGGATGTCCTGGTTTGCTCCGCGAGCCCCCATGAGCTGCAGCTCGCACGACAGCTGGACCAAAGTCCATCTTCTCAGCAATTTTACCTTTCGTCCAGTTTGACATGAATTGGGTGGCCATGGTCTTATCACCAAAGATGACGGGCATCTTGGTCGTCTTCATGGACTCGGCAGAAAGGGATGCGGTCACCTTTAGCTGTTCTTCAGTAGCCTGAGTTGCTACAGCCTTACGCACTAAGAGAGCTAGCTTTCCCAGGGGCAGCTCGAGGGCCTGGTTCGCGCGGTAGAAGAAGTAGATGTTCGTTGGCGAGTTTTGAACGTACGCTGCGTCTCGATTGAAAACTGACGTGACGCGACTTCGAGGGTCCACGGCCATGATTGTCGCCAACTGCCGCGTAGAGCTGTGACCCTGATGTTGCGCCAGCATGTGGCAAGCCACAGCCGCTAAAACGTCCCCTTCGCTGATGAAAGGCTTAGACGCTGGATCTGAAGCAGTAGTAGCATCGGCTTTGACCTCAATATGACTTCTAGCTTCTTGAACCATCCTCTCCATAGCGTGCTTGGGGATACACAAGGTGCGGGACTCACTCGGGTTGCGCCACGACTCGTACAAGCTGCGCAAACCCCAATATTTAAAGCCCCAGCCGTCGAGCACCTTGTCCGCCAGAATGTGCCGTTGCTTGGGTTTCGGGTTCCACATAGCGTCAAAAGGATCTTCGCGATAGCCCAGCATAGGAGCCACGGCTTCCGGCTTGCCGGCAAGGATGAGGCTCCATGCTTCGAGTATTGAGGTCCATCCCATCAAGTCGGTTGATATGTGAGTGTGCGTGAGAGAGACGAGAGTGCCGTCTGTAAATGTCTGGACATGAAGACAGAATTGGGGCTTGCCGGAAGAGACGAACTCATCTATATTGCGGGGCGTCCCAGGGCCAAGTCCAAGAGAGCAAAGCACTTTGGGGCTCGTATACGTAGCAATCTTGCCCGTTGACAGGGGCAGCTGGGAGGCCAGCGGGTGCTCCGTCATGGGGATATCATGGTGTTTTTTGGTATAATACACGGCCGGACGCTCCTCTGAACATTCATGCGGGACGTGTATCTCTAAACTTCCGTCTGGCTACAGCCCGAATTAGTAGGCAAGCGGGGGTGAAGAAGGTGCTGTTAACTTGCCCGATACCTGAATCTTCCACTAAACCTTCGCCACCCATCCATCCGAAAGAGCTGCGATAAAGCAGTATGGAGCTTGTCGGGATCGAGGATATCGTCAAACTTATATATCCACACCATAACTATGCCACGCGCTGCCGCGGAGTCGTCAAACAGGTGCACAGGGATGATATCATCCGTTTCAGTAGTTTCTGGTCGCGCTGGCTGCTCATTCTTGAAGAATGGCAGATAGGCAAGCGGATTCAACATACTGGAGGGCTGTATGGACTATACAAAGTCACAAGCAAATATAGCAGACCGAGTTTTAGCAGCGCAACAGGATTCGAACTCATACGTGGTAAATTGTCAGCTCGCTTATGTGGCCAATACGCCGTATTCGCTTCTATCTAGTTAAGAGAAGAAAATTGAGCTTAAACTGTGACGATTCGATTGTCACATGACTATGCAATTGTTGCCTAGCAAAAGCAATTATGGAGGGGCATAAAAGAGGCAACCTCCTCCGTCGTTCTTTTCTCTTTCTTTCTTTATCCTTTAGCTTAGAATAGTTGATTGAAGAAATCTACAAGTATTATCCTATTGTGCAGTTGTACGTGCGGTCACAACAGTACTCAGACCCAAACTTGATCATATCAAGCGCTGATTGCATATCCCTTCTGTCGACTATTTGATCTGTATTTAATTGGTGGTGGACCTATTAAAACCTGTGAAAGTCAGAGGAGCGTGAATGCAGCCGGGTTATCGATGTAACCTCTTTTGTAAAATGGTCTCCACGTCGAGCCGCCAGAAGATCATCCCCTAAGTTGCTCTGTGCATAAATTTTTGCAAGAATCTCAGATCAGAAGAGAAATTGTCTCACAACAATCATGCAAGGATTGTGATACATGTGTCGTATGCAATACGAATATGGTGTGACAGTAAAAGCTCCAAAGTGTTTGAGTGGCCGTATGGCCTTAACTTGACTGGGTTAGTCATTGCAAGAGTCTCGGATCGAGAGGCCACTGGCTTAAATGCACCACAGCCATGCAAGGATTGCGGTATTCGCACTAGGCCCTGAGACCCATGTAGAGTGAATAAGGTTATGTGGTAAAACTCCAATATGCATTAGTGTCACTGCGGCTAAGACAGTACTGTGCCGCAGTCTCGGATCAGGAGATCATTGGCTTGCATCTCGCGGTGGCGATAAAGATGTACCTCGTGCCTCCACATAAATAGTTATAAGCTACGAGCTGCTACGAGTACTGGAATACCGATTGCTTTAGTTGCCACAGACCCGTCCTCTCATGGGAGACGCTCTGTAAGCCACTGAAAGTATGGCTCTCATTCGCAGAAATGGAATATTCCCAGTACTGTCAGTCGCGCCCTTTTCACATCGCCTGGGGGTCGCTGGGCTGTATCTCTGAAACACATCGTAATTTTTAGGATTCGATACTGCGTCCACGACTTGAATATACATAACACACGTTTCCTCAATTACATCGGCAACCTTTCTAGAAACAAACCTCCAAAACTACAACCCCATAATCAATATCACTGTCACGCCTTTATCATGCATTTCTCTAACTTTGCTCTTGTGTTTTCTCTTTTCTTTGCGGCAATGGCTTTTGCAGCCCCAATCGCGCCACACGAACATGTAATCATCGAAGAAACTGAGAAGAGAGTAAGTAATGAAATATTGTACTGGGCAATTTACATGTTGCTAATAGAAGCAGGGTAAGTTACCATCTGACCGTGCTGTGAGTGGCTGACTTGGTGTTGTCGATGGCTAATATTGAATGTCTGCTATAATAGGGTAAGTAATCATCTGACGGTGCTGTGAGCGACTGACTTTGTGTTATCGACGGCTAATATTGAATGTCTGATGTAATAGGGTAAGCTATCCTCTGGCGGCGCTGTGAGCGGCTGAATTGGTGTTCTCGGTGGCTAATGTTCAATGTCTGGTATTCTAGCGTAAGTTATCCTCTGGCGGTGCTGTAAGCGGCTGACTTGATGTTGTCGATGGTTAATATTGATTGTCTTGTGTAATAGTGTAAGTTATCCTCTGACGGTGCTGTTGGCGGCTGACTTAGTATTATCGATGGCTAATATTGAATGTCGGGTTCAATAGAGTAAGTTATCCTCCAACGGTGCTGTGGGCGGCTGATTTGGTGTTCTCGGTAGCTGATATCGATTGTCGTGTGTAATAGAGTAAGTTACTATCTGGCGGTGCTGTGAGCGGCTGACTTGGTGTTGTTGATGGCTGATATTGAATGTCTTGTGTAATAGAGTAAGTTATCTTCTGACGGTGCTGTGGGCGGCTGACTTGGTGTTGTCGATGATTATTATTGACTGTCTTGTGCAATAGTGTAAGCAAACCTCCGAAGGTGCTGTGAGCGGCTGACGTGGTATTATCGGTGGCTAATATTCAATGCCGGATGTTCTAGCGTAAGTTATCCTCTGACGTGCTGTGAGCGGCTGACTTGGCATCATCGATGGCTAATATTCAACGTCGGGAGTTCTAGCGTAGGTTATCCTCTGACGGTGCTGTGAGCGGCTGACTTAGTGTTTATTGATGGCTGATCTTGAATTTCTGGTGCAATAGTGTAAGTTATCCTCTGACGATGCTGTGAGCGGCTGAATTGGTGTTATAGATGGGTAATATTGAATGTCTTGTGGAATAGGGTAAGCTATCTTCTAACCGTAGTATAAGCGACTGGATTGGTGTTGTCGATGGCTAATATCTAATTTATGGTGCAATAGTGTAAGTTATCTGTGAGCGGCTAGCTTGGTATTATCGATAGCTAATATTGATTATCTTGTATAATAGTGTAAGTTATCCTCTGACGGTGCTGTGGACGGCTGACTTAGTATTATCGATGGCTAATATTGAATGTCGGGTTCAATAGTGTAAGTTATCCTCTGATAGTGCTGTGAGCGGCTAAATTGATGTTCTTGATCGCTAATATTGAATATCTGGTGTTCTAGCGTAAGTTAATATCTGACGGTGCTGTAAGCGGCTGACTAGGTGTTATTTATGGCTGATATCGAATTTCTGGTGTATTAGTGTAAGTTATCCTCTGACGACCCTGTGAGTAGTTGACTTGGTGTTATCGACAGCTAATATAAAGTGTCTTATATATAGAGTTAGTTATCCTCTAACGGTACTGTAAGCTGTACCTTGATGTTTTCGATGGTTAATATCGAATGTCCTGTGTAATAGGTCTGGCGATGTGGGTGGTCTATACGTTGAAGACAATATGTGTTCATGGGGTGGAATATCTTAGCCTTGGTGTGGTTTTCCTACTGGGTTTTCCCACACCTTTGTGCAAATGCAAAGGTTATCTTCTGATGAATCTTTCTTGCTTTATTTGAGCCCATCTTTGAAATCGTGGAGGTGATATATAATATTGCCAATTGCTCGCGTAAGAAGGCTTTAGGATATCCGTGTTCATCATTGGTTTTCTATGCTATAATCTACGGCAATTTACTAAGACCGACCCTACATTCGTGAAAATATGAAAAACCGACCTTTCAGGGTATTAGAGTAGCTGACTGTGGCACCCTATAATAAATAGGTACCTTCTAATTGGTCTATCTACTAGTATAAACTTAAGTACCCCTACATAAACAACGCGTCGCGTTATTTAGATTATTATCACCACCCTTTCAACCACCCTTTCAACCACCCTTTCAACTACCTTTTCAACCACTGCAATGGAGTCAATTGAGTCAACTAAGGATCAATGGACCTCCCCTACATCTTCTGATATCTTATCTAAGTCTTGGGCAACTCTTCTAGAGGCAAAGAAAGCAGCCAAAGTCTGGATACTCGACCGTGGCGAATCCTGGGCTCCTACAGACCAGAATAATAAACATCGCCTTCAATTATACTGCCTCCTTCTAACCTGTGCTTTTAAGGTTCGAGTTGCACAAAAGAAACACTTCTTTAGGATTATATTATATACTCTATACGATTGTACTCCCTCAACACATGTAAAGTTTAAACAACATCACTCTGTATAGTATCTTGTAGCCTTTCTTGAATGCGATATTGAGATTAATCGATTTATTAAGCTAAAAGAGATTCAAGAACAAGCTAGTTCATATCATCAATTACCCTACCTGCTATATCAGCCAGCTTGGAGGGTAAGAGAGCGACTTCGTGACCAGATTAACGGAGATGAGGGCACAACCTTTAGTCTAATCCCTGATTGGATCAATCGTCTAAAAGAAGTAGATAATTCAATATATATCAACCTTTAGAAGATACAAGACAATCGATTTGAAGCCTTTGTTTGTTATGCTTGGATCAATTAGATCAAGGTTAGTTTTAACTTAATCATATTTCTAGCGCGTCGCCCACTTTTTAACTTACGATACACCTACACTTTTTGTCAAATCCACCAATATGTCAAATCCATTCATGATTGTTGCTCAAGATCTGGGAATAGCTTCATTTATTAGATTAACAAAAGGGGGGACTTATAATACAACAAAAGTCAGGACAGCGACCCTCTCCTGGGGGGGGGATTATAAACCAGATTATACGGTATTCAGGAGAATGCATTCATGGCATTAAGGTTTGGAATCACTATATGGGTGGTTGGGAGGCCCCTGCTACAGTATCTCTTAGGTTCCGCTTCACCTGTGTTCTCAACTGATTCTCTGAAACCTCCTCACCAAAATCCTATTTTTTTGCATCTGTTTCTGACCCTTAATTTCAGCCATTCTTTATGCCTAACCAGTACCGTTTCAGGGCCTCGGTGTGCGAAGCGCGCGTTACCAGTGAACTTAATAGGATCGGTAGGGAAACTGAAGAATCCTTAATTAGCCACGTGATGCTCTCCAGCAGCCACTAAAATCCAACAGCTATTCACCCCGTTGCTCCTACGACAAGTGCCAAAGACACCAAAGTAGGATCAAGAGATATCACGATTGTGTGCAAACTCTCTGAACTTCAAGACCTTTTAATTATGAGGATTCTCAGACAGCGCGACCTGAGATCTTCTCTTCAAAGCCATTTGTAGACGAGAGAATTGTCGTACAGGCTCGACTGCGGAACTAAAGTCTGAAGCCGTAAAAGCTAACCGGGACATTATCCGACCCAGAGTGGAGTCCAAGAGTCTGTGGCCTGGCTTTCCTTGACTAGATGCGGATCCAATTATCGATACCCAATACAACACACCTGATAGTTCTCCCCAACTGTCTCCAATGCCTGTCTTCTCTAGAGCTGTAATCAAACACGGCGTGAGCATCGAGTCACTTGAAATGAGGGACTGGCCTGTTTCGATAGCCCTTAACACGATCACCACCGTTAGGCGGCAGCATTCGAAGATCCAGTTCCTTGTAGAGGTGCATCGAGGGTCGTGGGTGGAGATATGATACTCTAGATCATTTTTTAGATATTTAAACGTGATGCTGAAGCCAGCTTCGTCGACAACTCCATCATCAAAGTCAATGACCAAGTCAATAAGAGCTTTAGCATTATACAGCACATTCACTGTGTCCTCATTGATGTGTTTAGATTGTAAAAGTTGGTCAAAAGTGTTTTCAGGACAGTATAATGGTGACTCATGCTGGATATAATGCGTTGAATCAACACTTGATGCCTCGCTATAATAAAGATCAAACATGGGTATAGCAGGCTGTGCTCGGAGTGCCGCAAGAAGTAGATGCTGTCTATTATACATGTACTAAGTTAAATAGAAGGTTTCCTCACTTAGGAAATGGGGGAAATGGGGACGTACACAAAAAGATACTTGCTGATTTTTCGACCAAATGGGGATATACCAAGGCTCTCCATGCCATGGTGTGTGATAATTATCTCTAATCCATTTAAATGAGTTTGCACTTCTTCAAATGAGTTTCCAGAAACCTTTATCAAACGTTAGTATTAGTCCTTAATAACAACATCTTCTGTTTAATTCCATACCCAAGTACCAGTGATCAGATAAGCAATCGAAGCAATCATATTCGTACACGTTTTTGTGCTTAGATAAGATAGTTTGAGACTGATTTGTGACATCGCAGCTACCTTTAAACATAAAGCTAGCTCTAGGCTACCCCAACCCCTCTCAGAACAGAGATATGAGTACGTCATATATAATATACTTGCTAGCAAGGCTTGCGATTGCAAAGCTTCAATAGTCCCCGGGTAGCAGAAGGCGATGGCTAAATATTAATAAAATTAGTAAACAGTGGCCAAATATTAGAAGACTAAACTAGATGACGAGTAATGTAAAGTCTAAAACCCTTGTAGGGAGTCTATAATACGACTGAGAGGAATCCGACGAGGCCTTCAGGATATTAAGGTCCGTACTAACCATGTGATTTAATGGCATCGATCTCATCGGAGAATTTTAAAGTCAGAGATGGAGGTAGACCTGTCATAGAGTTGAAAGGATTAAAATCTGCTGCAACTACGGTAGCCATAGAAGAGGAGGGTTGTAGCAAATCGTCCCTTTGTTGTGATGGGGTCAGTTCAAATAGCTGTGCTCTGCAGCGGTAGCAGTGGTCGGATATAGATGTAAGAAGGGCCGAAGATACGTCAATCCTTCGCCCTCCTAAGTTCTGTTTTGAAGAAGCCGAGAAAAGCCCGGCTACAGGTAAGCCTTGACACAAGCTAAAGTCCTTGTCTATGACAGACTGCTGGCCACTTTGCATAGTTTCCACTTGTTTCTGTTGACGCTGCTTGTTCCGAACCTCTTTCATTGCATGAGATCGAATGCCACTGCGTGTTGACTCGTCTATCTTAGAGCCAACTTGTCCAACAAAATGGTATGCCAATGGTTGAGCATGCCTAGTCTTACTTTGCTGTTCCATTACAGCAAACTATAATCGTCAGTAAGATTTACATTATTACTGATGAAGGATTCCGCCAAATTCCAAAGGCTATAGATCCCAAGAGCGAATCAAAACCAAGGTCGGATAGCTTACAACTTAGTAGCCTTGTGGGGGACGTACTCCGTCGAGTAGCAAATGAGCTTAATTGAGCAAAATCCTGGCGTGGTGTTTGTTTACTAGCTGTTTTAATAACAGATGATAGAACGAAGAAAATAGACTGCAAGGTAGCGTGTAGAGCTTAGCCTATATAAGATACCTTCCCAGATCATGAGTGACCAATGGGCTTTTACTACATGGAATTTAGGGCTTATGCACAGGCACGAGCATGGGAAATAACAAATCCTAACCTGCCCTATCCCCTAACCTCCGAACCCCGCTTATACCTCGGAGGGACTTATAACTAAAATACTTTATCTTGGTATATACTATTATATTAAGTAGCCTTATTATATTCCCTATTTATAGATTCTATAAACACTATCTTGGTTGTTAAATATTAGACCAATGGTAGGTTAGTAAATTGCCGATTTTAGTATTTACTGATGTACCAGAATACTCTACTAGGCGATTATAATATAAAATCGTGATTACTGAACTAGACGGTCAGCTCCGATATATGAAAAAACTCTCGTCTGTCTCTGAGCCACTGTAACTCAGCCGTTGTAGGTATCGGCTATATCACGTGATGCCAAGCATGTTGGTGGGGGCAAATAGCCAATGGTCTCTTGGTCCAAGACTTTGGCCTAGGCAAAGTCTTAGCCGCATAGTGTTGATTTCTGAAGAGAGATATTCTATGCAAGACACCCCCTCGTCAGATTTCAAAAACTATCCCTTCGTCTGGCAGCCAAAACCTACACTAGCAAGGCTGTTTCCTTAGTAATATGTTGTATACAGCTCGTTTATATGTTTGTTTGCATTCCGTGATAGCATGAATTAGGAAAAGCTATGCATAATATTGTGCATTTGGTTCAGGAGCAAATCAGAGTAGGGTATTTATAGTCACCTATACTAGTATAGGCTTTAGCTACCAGACGAAGGGATAACCCATAAATGCTGCCATACGCCATCTCTCCAGGACAGTAAGAGGGCATGAAGCACATTGACCATCACATGCAGAAATTATAGTAGAGGGACAGTACTTCGTACTTGACATCCCTTTGCCCCAGACCTTTGTCGTGTTAGAGGTGCAAGGGTTCCATTCTCATATACGGATATGCACAAAGCGCCTCCTTCTTTCAAGGGGCTAAGAGGCCGGCCGGTGTTTAGGGGTGCCAGCTTCAGTGTGTGTGCCGCATCAGCGCGCGTGAGCGGCACTCCTGACCGTCCTCTAGTAAAATGGTCTGGGCTACGAGGTGCGCTGTTTTCCTTAGGATATACTTCGTAAGCGCTAATCTAGGTCGCTCCTCCACGTGCCGAAGACCAGCAAATAAGCCTCTATGTGGCCCGTGCACCATATATTCCTGCTGGGCGACAATATTGTTACACCGCCTTTTACCGTGTGGTGTGTACCTCCGTAAATCCCTCTGTCTCTTAGGCGTCCATGTCTCTCGTAGCCCTCTATACTGTCAGCCAACATGTGAGCCCGATGATTTTACCGAGGAATAGAGCCTCAGCGATGCATCTACCGGCTTCGCAGATTAACGGTATAGCCGCAACTCTAATCTGGTCATGCGGTGTGCCTTGTAATTTGCCCTTGCATAAACAAATATAGATACGAACCCATGGCACTTTGGGCACCAAATGAGCGTGACTATCCACAGAGCAAAATGTCGGAAAACGGGGAACTCCAGCAACTGCCTGGTTCTTTGCGCGAGCCTTCTCCGCAAGGCTATGTTTCAGCCAGCCAGAGCCTGCAAGCTTACGTTACTATCTTCTCGGCAAATGGCGACCCGAATTATACGGTTCATCATGCATGTGGGATGATGTGTTTGGTTAGACTGAAAGAGCATAAACTGTAAAAGGTAAGCGCCTCCTGCTAACAAGGATTGGGGTGATGTGCTGCATTACTAACACGCTGGTGCGGCAGCAAGCGGCACCTGTAGTGTCCTCAAGAGAACTATCCTCTAGTAACATGGTCTACACTACGAGCTGCTACTAGCTTCAATGTGGAGACCCTGAGGTCTTGCATCTAGGCCGCTTCTCTATATACTGTTTTCCCTAGACGCTAGGAAATGCGAACCCGAAGTCTTGCATCTAGGTCACTAGTATATAAGCACTAATATAGCCTGTGTAAGACAAATACTATTAGCTAAGAGTACTATATTTAGGCTATATACTTTAAGTCAGGTATCTAGTAGATTTCTTAAGTATTTAATCTATTAAGTAAGTCTTTCTTTATATAGATATCTACTAGATTAGATTAAATTAGATCCTTTTAAAGTAGATATCTACTAGATATCTACCTTTAATTAGAATTAGTATAACTAAAGTTAATTATATTAATAATAATACTAAAGTAAATATATTTATAAGAATAGTAGATTTATATTCTATTTATAATTAAATATAGATATTAATATTAAATAAATATTACTATAAATATTACTATACTTTATATAATAAAGAAATACTAATAATATTAAGAAATTAAAAAAACTTTTATAATTTTGATTTATACTCTATATTTAACTTTAAACCTTAATATAAAATTAAATAATTATAAAATCTAGAATTAGTAACTTTAGTTCTATTATCCTTTAAATTATCTATATCTCTTTAGTATTATAATAGCTTTAATA
>KN832913.1:0-18374 GCA_000827325.1 Oidiodendron maius Zn
AGGAGCTCCAGAGGGCCCTCCTACCGCACCCCCTTCGAACCACCCGCGACTTCACAGCAGCAACGGCAGACCCAGCCTGTGCAGGGACGGTGGTAAGGTGGCTGCTAGCTACCGGCCGCCTCCCTGAGTTCCGGCGAGCCTGCAGGTATGCAGCAATCCAGGACCAGGAGGAGGAGGAGGAAGAAAGGGGGCTATAGAGGCTCCAGGTGGTATCACATAGTCGGCGGTGAGACCGGCTAAGTAGCAGCGAGGACCAGGCGAAGACGCTTCGTGCGTATAGGGACCAATGCATAAGGGTTTCGTCCAGCCCTAAGGGGCACGGTTTACCTTATGATATTTCTAGTAGAGGTTCTGTAGCTAGATAGCTAAACAGAGTATTAATAATAATAATTCTAATCTATTATTAATTCTCTTTAATTACTATATCTAGATTCTAGCTATTATTAGTCTAATAGAACTATATTACTCTAGTTTAATTAAGCTATTATAATAACTTTATAATAAAACTTAAAGATAATATTATTTTTTATAAAGAGAGAAAGAAAGAAAGAGACTAACTAAATAATAGCTATAAATATAATAATAATAAAAGTTAAAGTTAACTTAAAATAGAATTTCCTTATATAATATAAATTATATTTAGTTTAGATTTTAGATTAAGTTTAATAAGATATCTATAGAGATATAGCTAGCTTTTAAGAGATTAATAACTATAGAAAAAGAAGAAATAAAGTCTTATTAAAGAAATTAATATTTAGAAACTAGTATCTAAATACCTTTATTTTAGTCTTTATATAATTTTATTTAGAGTAAAATCTCTTTATTATTTAATATCTAGATCTAAATACTAGTAATCTTATAGTTAAAGTAAACTAAACTAGTATATTTCTTTAATAAGACTAATATATCTAACTTTAATTTATTACTCTATATTTATAGATAAGGAAATAAGACTTTATAATCTATATTATACTATTATCTTTAGAAAGAAAAGTATTAATAAAGTCTCTATATAATATAAAATAGAGAGTTAGTATTATATAACTACTTTATATCTAAGAAAGAAGTATTATTAGTTATATAGTAGATTATATAATCTAAATAACTTAATTAGTTCTATATTATTATAGCTTTACTAAACAAATAAATCTAATTACTATAGTAAGAATTAGAAGACTATAAGTTAAAGTATAAATATAAAGATAGATTATAGTTAGTTTTCTAATATTAAAAAGTAGAAATTCTATATAGCTTTATTTTAACTATTTAGTATAATAAATAATCTATTAATTAATCAATTATAATAATTTTAGACTAGTACTCTTAATTATTACTTTATAAAAAGATAGAGAAGTAGGAGTAGTAGATTCAGCTAGACTAGTATAATAATAGTAGTAAAGAGTAGAATATTAGATTAGTACTATATCTATTAGTTATTAGTAATCAATTTTGTATCTAGATAATATACTAACCCTCAAAGTCTTAGTCCTATCTATAGAGTGCTTTATTATAAGTACTCTAGTTATGCTATAACGATCCGCCTTCACGAGCAGCTAGCTCCATCATCCAAAGCTTCTGTAGGCGACCACCAGAGATCTCAAGTGGATCTTTAGACTCACCAGTAGCTCTTGATATAAGAACCTGCTTGTGACTACATGGAATAATCTTGTCTTCATAAGACTTAAGAACCTATTCAAGACCTACACTATCCTTAATCCCGGCTATTAAGCCCTATCCCAAGTTGTATACATCAAGAATGGCTATATTAGCACCTATACCTCAAAATAGTATCTATTATTACTATTTTAGGAGATACTTCAAAGCTTCTTGAATGATAGATCATATTATATACTATTGAATATACTAAGTCCCCCATTAAAGTCATATGACCCTTAGGTAGACTTTGCAATAGGAGGATAGTTTCAAGCAGTCTAATAGGAGGCTTATATATACTAGTCAGACCAGTACACTTGACTGTATCAATAATATAGGACGGAAAATGATTAAGAATTATTAGTGCCTTCTTTAATAGACTCTCCTCACTTGCCTCTCATACCTATTTATGATCCACTTCGGCCTCTTTACTTTGAAGAGTATAGAGCCAGTTAAATAGCGCTGTATCGTTATTTAAGTACTTAAGTACAAGAATATAAAATTTGAGGCCTAGCTTGCTACTTATAATACTAGTGTTACCTCTATTGAGTAGAGGTCTGTAAAGATGTTTAGGAAGGACAACATTGCCACTAATAGTCATAAACTTGCTGAGTGCTGGCTTGAAGTCAGGAATAAGCTGTGTATGAACTAAAGAATTTGCCCCATCTGCCCTAATAAGGATACTACTATAGGCTGTGGTGCCATCCTTAAAGTGCACCGTTACACCGTCTCTATCCTCTTTGTAGTGAACAAAGCGCTTAGAGAATTAAACATTAAGGTGCTGTATAAGCATCTTGCAGAAAATATTGCGGCTTGCTGCAATATAATGCTCAAAGTAAGTACTGTCCACATTTCCAACGATTCCTAGGAACTTATCGGTGCGACCATCGATAAAAGTAAACCTATCTGCTTTCCTAGCAGCTTGATTTGCACTTGTAGTTTGAAGGCTGGTAAGGTCATCTGGGATTAGAGATCCAAGAGCATTAATATATCTTAAGCATTGCTGTAAATCAAATCATACGAGATGCCAGAGACAAAAGCAACTTACTGATCTAGACTAATCGACTAGCCTTGACTACAACTTCCGTCATCACGTTCAAAAACCTTATATGAAATACCCTCCTTCTGAAGAATCTGTGTAAGGGAAAGACCTACGACACTGGAGCCAATGATTAACACCTTAAATCTAGAATTGAGAGTGACTATGTTGAGTAGTTGATGAGTCGATGTAGCCAGTCAAGGGTAGGCTAAGCAGAATATGATTGAACGCTGGAAATGGAGGTGATAATGGCTCTGCTATGGAGAAGTAACCCTAGAATCTATAGTGCGAGCTGATAGAAATCTTTCGGTGGTTTATCAAGGTGTTTTATTTACTTATATATAGTAGCGTAACGTATGTTGCTTGCCTGCAGGTGACTTAGTACTGTTTTCTAAGGAAGTGCTGACTGGAATATGTACTTAGAGGCTTTTGCTGATGTCTCTGATGGGGTGACAATCTATACTAGTGGCATTCAAAAACGGGAATTGACGGTATGATTCCAAAATGACTGTATCCAAGATATATTGTACAGTAAGACCTCTTCTGCGCTAGGTGGAGTACTTCAAATATAGTGCAGTACCAGAATATATTTAGCTAAGCCTTTGGACGATAGGAGAAGACCTATATATTAATCGAGTAATGACTCCAATCAGTATTAAGAACAGCACTAGCAATATATTTCTTAGTCCTTTGCTAGACCAATCAACTATATTTTGTATTACTTATCTGGAACGGCACCTGTCGTTCAGCGCTGGGTTGGAATCCCTCTGCCTAGCTGCAGAAAACTCTGGGGATTGAATGATTAGGTCCTACTGTAGCTAAGGACTATCTATATCAGAATTATAATATAGGCAAATGGGAAGTACAACTTGGCAAGCTTTTGAGAATGGTACAGTGGCTCTGTACTAGTTTTTAAGAAGCTTGGAGAGCCTTGCCTTTCCTAACTTTAAACCACTATACCTCTCTAACTGATAAGCGATCCAGCTGTGTATGAACTAGAAGACTTGAAGACAGATGAGTATAGGTCTCTCCTGCTTGCTGGAAACCCTAGATATGAGCATGGAATAGAAGCCGGGCCCCCAGTTTAGCTATCTAGCAATGTCTTAAAGAGACCGTGTATCCAGATTGGAGATCGCATGAAAAGCGGACAGCAAAAGTATGCTGTGCGATTATGTAAGAGACAGCCCTGCTGGATTTCTATCCATTGTGTCAAGTTGGTAGTTATCTCAGACTTGGAACTAGACTGCACTTTGGACGAGAATTATATTATAGAAGGGTAGCTATACTTTAACTAGTAGTTAGATTCAAAATTAATTATCCTTGACTGGCTGTGCCCTTGATTCCTAGATTGGTTAGAATCCCCCTAGAAACAGAGGGCTTGTTATGTTTTACGATATATATCGCTTCTATATCAATAAGTAGTATAGAAATTGTTAGTTATAGCAGGACTTTATATAGTATGTTCTGGCTAGCTGTGGCTCTATACCCTATATTAAAACGTTATATACTGTCTCTCTTTAAGTGTTTAGAGACTATAGAATATATCTAGAACAAAGAATAGACCCTTTCACTTAGAGGAGGTAGCTAGAAAAAGATATCTTTAGTATAAAAATCAAAGGGGGAGTGACTTGAGCTATTGCCTGTTTCCGTTAACTTCTCAATTACTAGTAGATAAAGAGCTTATTATATGTCTGTCCTTGTTATAACGGTCTCTGGAATACCTCCTATATCGTCAGCCTATAAGTCTCTCTATTAAAAGGAGAAAACTCAAGACTATCACTCTAAAAGAGACTCCTAGGTTGGCTGTACTATGACTTAGTATTGTTACTTCCTAAGCCTTTTCAATAGTTAGGCTATTGTAAACTATCTACTACATCTTATAAAGCTTATAATAAAATCTTATAAAGGTAGATTGATCTATAGGCTTCTTTCCTCTCAAATTCTATGGCTTTTCCTTCCTAATAAAATGCACTATAGCTAACTTCTCCCTGTAATGCTTTAATGCTGGTATGTACAACCTATATGACCGATATAACTCTATATTATATATAAAGCTTAGGCGATGAAATTGGTTGAAATGTATATTCAGTAGTCCCTGGTCTCCGCTATCGAAAGATTGCTCTAAAATTGCGAGATCTAGGAGCTGCTTGTGTATTTCGGAGCTTGGTATAAGAACTATGACGCTACTGTTGAAGCAGTCTGGGAAGCTGATTTCTGGGGCTGCAGCAAAGGGAACGCTGAGGTCAAAGAGCTTATCGGGTGTGTGTAAAGGGAGTGTGTCAGCGTTAAGATAGATAATTTTATGGAATTGGGTCTGTTGCTAGAGGGCAATTTTGGTGAATGTAGAGAGAAGATCTGGACGGCTTATAATACTAAGAGCGGTAATATCACTGTTGGTGAGCTTTATTATATTGATTATATAGTCGAAGGTTTACTGAAAGGATCTGGAGAGTCAAAAAAGATCAAGAATATGAATTTGTAGTTAGAGTTTACTTTTAACTTGAGGATTGTCTTGTCTGAGACATATGTCGATGTGACTAATATAGCCAATCTTCTCCGGGTTCTATAGTTTCTTAGTGAATATACAATAACAAGCACTCCTACTAAATATTAGCAGATAATGTAAGAGGCTGTAGAGCTTGCCCTGAATACCTGGCAGGTACTTATCATTAAGAAGAAGCTTTGAGTTCTATTACTATATGCTCTAGGAGGGAGTTTTATTCTCTTACTATACAGTATACTTCCTCCTTAAACATGACTGTATTTGGTATAATTTTAGGCTACTGAATAAAACTCTGGGCTACCAAAAGTACTGACAGTGTATAGATATATAAGGTGTAAAGTGGGCACTACACAGATTTAAGTTATAAATACACTCTAGGAGATGCCAGGACCAAGTGAAAAACAGGTAGAAGGGTTATTAAGACTACTACATAATGATGTTCATATAGAATAGGGGTATGATTGATGAATTTGATGCATTGTGGGTAATTTCCGGATGTTCTATATACTGGTGCTAGTGATTGGTATATTCTGATTACTAGTTTTCCTATCTGCTCTATACTTTATGCTAACTTAAGTTAAAGTTTAAATCAGTAGTACAATTCTATCACTAATAGTATACTACCTTTGAAAGATAGTATAAGCTTGCTAAGTAGTATCCACAGAATACGAGGCCTTTAATCTTGATATATGTGAGATTATAAGTGATACTTTTCTTATAGTAAATGGCAAGGTTACACCAGGCATTTGGAATATCTATGAGATGATCCTTCTAATGATTTGCTATAGTTTCTTTCTTTATACATCTGATAGGTCCCAAATATACATATCCCAATTGGTTAGATTTATAATTCTCAAATAAGATCAAAGCCTATACCTATAATAAGGTAGATTGCTTGTAAATACCGTATAATTTAAATTTGTTGTAACCTACCAAACTTATATTAAACTTTGTTCTTGGCTTACTGCTTAAAATTGGATCTGATGTTAGTATTTGATCTTAGCTAATATTGACTAGTTGATTTACTGATTTCATTAAAGTTTATAAGAGTGAAGACTTATTTTCAAGCAAGCAAGTCTTGTATTCTGCCTTTAGTAGCCTTTATACTTTACTACTCCTTTTCATGATGAGGGTATCCTTTCTTTTGCTTACTGTCCTGGCTCCAGACCTGACCTCGCTTGTATTTGGTGAAGAAGATTGCTAAAAACTAGTAATCTTCCCAATAAGGTTGACTTAGGAGAAAGAAGATCTAGATGGATTTGAAAGAGAGATGATATTCATGAATAGTAAATTTCCTGGACTGACTTTAAATATTGAAGAAGGCAATAATGTTAAGGTCTGTTATACTTAAAGAAACAAGGATTCTTGGGCTAACAGGTATAGTTTATTGTGGAAAATCAACTCCCTTGGGAAACTACGATATACTTCCATAGTATTGAGTAGGACTTCCTTTCTTTCCACTTTAAGTTCTAGCTGACTTTTTCCTAGATAGCTATACTCTCCCTAGTCAGGTTTGAGCTCTCTGTACTAATCATAAGTAACCTTGGGCTAATTTAATAGATGGTGTACTGGGATTATTATAGAAGGCTATCTAGTCTAGTAATATCTTTACCTATAAGTGGATAGTAACTTAATATAGAATATATTAGTACTATAGGCACTCTAGAGGCTAGATTGAAGATGGGTTATTTGGTCTAATCAATATAAAGTTTGTGCTGCTAGCTTTTAAAGCTATAATACCAAGTTAATTCTTTTAGACCTGCTTAAAACTCCTCTATACTATTCAACCTGATTTCAAATGATACTACAGCTCTGAAACAGCTTCAGGATACTATGTATAATCCTAAAATGGTGATGTTATCTGATTGGAGCCATTTTATAAGCGAGGCTATCTATAACATTAGCCTTTCTGCTGATATTGACCCTCTGTAATAATGTCCCCCTTAAAGAAGGATGTTAGCTAATAATTGCAGATGTGGAGACTCTATTCTCATTAATAGTAAAGGATCTGTTAATTGCTCTGGAGTACTATTTCTCATGAGCTTGGTCCTACTACCTGTGTTACCTTTGCTAATAGGAGCAAATTTGACTGATAAAGGCTGTCTCCCTTTATTGGATCTACTTGCTTAGACGATTTATTTATATAACTTTAGTGACGTTCCCTCAAGCCTATTTTCTGGCTGTAATACTATAAATTCAAGTCTGACTACAATAAGAGCTAACCCTAAGAACGGCTGGGTCAGCTTGAATATGATTAGCACTGCAAATTCTTAAGAAATAGTTAGTAAATAAATCCAGCTGTAGAGAATCATTTATATTTCTAATGAATATATCTTTAGTGTCTATTGACAAACACCTAATGTGGCTCTATGCTGTTAACGGTCGCTATATCGTGCTATAACTTGTGGATATATGTATTTTAAAACATGTCTATTCCTGCTACTAACTAAAACCCCAGGTAATCACTTTCTTGTATAGTAGTCAGTACTCAGTAGTAGTTCAACTTAGCAATCCGGTACAAAATTATACAATTCGAGTTGTAGGTGATGGTCTTAACTAAAAGATATATAGCTCTGTAACCTTTAGATATAAGGGCGGGACCGATATTAATACCCTTAACCCATCTATCAATTATGTAGGTGTTAATACTACGGCAAACGTCAGATTCCTTGATGATACAACTGTTGTCCTGTTCCTACCTGTGCATCCGGCAAAGGTTGTAGACCAGACCTACAAGTTACTTCTAAATCGTACTAGTGCTGTATAGTAATGGAGCTTGAACGATAATATACTGTTTAACGAGTCTCTTGAAGATATCATGCTATTGCTATAGGATCCAAACGAGCTTGCAAATACAGGTTTCACAATTACTATAAAGAATGGGATGTGGATAGACTTGATTTTCCTGGTAACTATTTCTGGTGGTCTCTAGCCTCTACATCCAATTCATAAACACTCAAATAAGGTATACATCATTGTAAGCATTGATATATTCTTATAATCAATAATCATAAGTTTTTGAATAACTCAAATAAGCTAATGAGCTTCTCCTAATATAGGGCTCTGGTACAGGCGAATTTAACTACATAGACATAGCTGAAGCTATGCAATATATTCCTCAGAATTTTAACCTTGGCAATCCGCCTTATAGAGACGGGTTTTATACCTTGCCTATATCAACCGAATCTACCTGGATGGCTGTCCGGTACCATGTGAAAAACCCTGGTGTAAGTTTCCTTATTATCTAACATTTCATTCCTAAACCGTTTCTAACATTACTAGACATTCCTACTGCATTGTCATATCAATCCCCATTTGACAGGAGGCATGGCGTTAGTTCAGTCATATAGCTTTTGATAAACAATGACTGACATATTATTTCAGGATCGCGATTTTGGATGGGATCGATGCTTGGCCAACGATTCCAGCTGAGTATGGGCCTAGCGGGAGTGGGCCTAAAGTCTAGTTTTCTCCCATATATTTAAGCTTAATAATGGATATTATCGCAAGAATCTCATAATATAATTTCGTTTTAAATTTTCATGCTAGAAGAGACTCTTTGAGATTTGCAACAACTTATTTTAGCGTGAGGAAAGCATGTGAAGAGTCAGCACATGCGGTATCCATGGGCCACATAGTCTGGCTATTGGCCCGAGAGCTAGCAACAGAGAGGGAGCAAAAGAGGCTGGGCGGCCCCTGACACATCATAAGCCATGCAATCTACTTTGAGTCATCGAAGAGATGCTCTGATTCGCAACGCATTCCCCGTTCAATAGCCGCGTTGACGAAACTTCGTGCTAGGAGCGCTATATATGGGGCTATATGGTGCAGTAGTCTCCGGAAGCAGCTGCCACGAAGTATAAGAAGGTGCCACCCAAGAGGTCAGCATCAGGCTCGAATCCCCTGGCCCCACATGTACTATATTTAACCGGCTTGGAAGGTAATGTAGCCTTCTCTGGAGTATAAGATGGCGTGTATAGCAGGCATGCACCCCCTGACTCATAGCTCCTATACTTAGTGTGCGCGATGAACGGCACCAGCTCTGGAAGGTGGTATCGATACCAGCCCCTCGTGAGGTACTGGACAAGGCGATACTCCTCCAAGACTAAGTACCCGTGAATCTGTGTCACTAATTTTCTTCATTTCCCTTCGGAACGTCGACAAAAGAGATTAGAAATAGCTTTCATTGGAAATACCGTATTGACAACTGCCTTATTGAGTTGCAAAATAAGATTAGGTACAGTAGGCCAGGCTGGAGGGATGAGCTGTTTTATTGTACTCCATCTCGCTATTATTTCCTGTGCCAAATACTGACCTGCTCCTGGTTTAGTGGTTATAAGATAGCCAAGTCTCTTCCATCAACCTTTGCATCAATTGCATACTACAGAAGGCTACACATATTAAGCCTTTATTGGACTCTTCTAGTATTTGTTATAACAACCCCTATATATAACCCCTCAATCACTGTCTCAGCCATCTCATCATATAAAGAAGCCACAGAAGTAGGCTTTTACAATGTATAACCTTGGTATAAGAGGCTAGGAATTTGGAATTTTCACCTCTACCAAGTTACCTGCAGCCTAGATAATAAAGAAGCAGAGGAAAGAACAAGGGATAGAATATATCAATATTAGAAGAGATAAAAGGTCTTATATTCTATAGCTACTCTAAGCTAATTATTTACTAGCTTATATAAACTAGTATTATAGACTAAGTCCTGATTAGTCTATTAATATCTTAAAGTATAACTATCTATCTAGATAGTTTAAGGTGTTTCTATAATATACTAGCTAGGATATATAAGTAATAGAAGGAAAGATCTAAGAGTTTAAAGTATAAGATAATAGCTTATTACTAATTCTTAAAGAAAATTCTTTATCTAAAGATAATTCTCTCTTTTTATTTACTTAGCTTCTAATAATAATAATCTAAAATAATATACTTTATATCTAAAGTATAGACTAGAAAAGCAAGTATATAGTAGATTTAAGTAATACTAAAGTAAAGAAGTAAAGTATAGACTAACTAGTAATACTTATAGTAAATTTGAAATATATTAGAGTAAAGAAATATAAGCTAGAGTAATTAATATAATAGTAAGAAGAGAAGATCTAAGACTTAATATATAAGAAAGCTAAATATAAGGAAATACTCTTAAAGATTATTATAATAATATTATATATAAAGAAAATCATTAATAATTCCTTAATAGTATTTAAAGTTACTAAAAGAGAAATTAAATAGTAAGTTTAGATAAATATAGTAATAATATACTCTAGCTAATTATTTATAGTATAAAAGAACTATAAGGCTATTAAAACTATATAAACTTTTAATCTTTCTATAAAAAATCTAATAAATAATTTTTACTTTTTTGCTTATTAAGAATAAATCTAATATTCTCTCTCTTAATAAATATTTTATCTAATAGAAAAGCCTTATAGTTTTTTAAGTCTATAGAATAATATAATATATAGTTTAAAAGACTTTTTATAAACTAAATAGCTTTAAAGTATTTAAAGAATATAATAATAATATATAGATATTAAAAGAAAGATTATATTTCTCTTCTAAAAAATATCTATAATATCTTAAGATTAAAATTAATTAATTAACTAAAATCTTTAACTTTCTTAAAATAATAGAAGATTATAATAATCTTATTATATTTACTCTAGTCTTTTTATATTATCTAGACTTTAAAGAATAGTCTAAATTCTACTCTTTAGAATTTAAACTATTATCTAAACTTAAGATTATTAACTTAGTATTAGTTTAGATACTATAATAAAAGATTATTAAATATCTTTTCATTAAGTTAAAGAGAGTATTAAGTAAATATTATATAGTTAAACTAGTCTAAATTAAAATAAAAGTAGATATTATAAAGATATAATATTATCTATAATTACTATTCTTAATTAATTATAAAGCTATTTAATTACTATTCTAATAGTTTACTATATAGTTTATTATAATAATTTTAATTAGTTAACTAGATAATTAGATTAGATTAACTAAGTTACTTTATTAAATTTATATTATAAAGAATAATAACTATAGTTTATAATAATAATTAATAGCTTATAACTTTAAAAGTTAATATTAAGATTATAATAGACTATATTTTCCTTTATTTTATTATCTTAGATTCTATTATAATAGTATAAGCTATCTAACTATTATCTTTAATCTTCTTTATTTCTTAGATAATTATTATTCTAGTAATTACTTATATATCTCTATTATAGATTATAATACTAGATAATATATATATCTAGTATATAATATTATAAAATAGTTTTCTTATACTTATAAAATAGTTCTTATTTAACTAGTAATATATCTAATAACTCTATTCTTTAAAGTTAGACTCTAAAGACCTCTTTAAAATATATAGTTTTAATTATATATTTAAGGCTTTAATTTTATAATATATAATCTTGCTTTATTTTATATATAATCTAATTGCTTTAGATCTCTTTTTACTACTTTAAACCAGCAAACAGCGAATTGGCTGCTGTTTTCGGCAGCTTTTGACGCTGTTTTACACGGCCGATTTGCCAAAATTCTCGCACCGCCCTAACGCTCGGGTACCTAGCAGTCCAGGGCGGCACAGCCCACACCCCAACAAAGACCAGAAAGCGAGCTGCCAGAGAGCAGCATTCCCAGAAACCACTTCTCGTTTTACAACTATATAGGCCATCGGAAAAAGGATGCCCTCCATCGCTTCGTGGCTCATGGCTCCTCTTATATTTCTTCAAATCGCTTCTCTCCCTTTCTTCTTCTTTAAACCTCCGGACCACTCCTGTCTCCGCTATCACCCACACCCACGATACGAATGCTCAACGACGTCCTAAGAGAATTTGCATCTTCTGATTACTGCTATCGCTACCTCCTTCCCACCTCCCTCCTCTTCCTTTACGCTTTCACCTGCATCGGCCGATCGATTCAGCATGCCGCATCGCCAGCGACGAAACCGCTCTTCTCTGCCCCTGTCCCACAACAGCAGCGATAGCTCAGACGGCGATAGCTGCTTCGATACAGAGGGCGAGCCTAGGGGATCCAGCTCTGGCACCGACGCTACCGACATCGACACGGATGTAGAGGGAGAGGATAAGATAGATATATCGCGGATCACTCAGGAGGATAAGGACCTACCGCCGGAATACTATCGTAATCTGGAGGAGGAGCCTGAGTCTAACGATAAGAATAAAGACTACAAAGAGGGTAGCCTCAGTCTCATCAACGGGATAGAGGAACGGTTTGACCGGTAGGCCCCCATTTCCTTCCATTACTCGCTTCTCTCGCTTGTTCACCACACTAATCCCACCAACCTATAGGTACTGTCGATACATCAGGAAGGACGCCCACGTAGCAAAGCAAGAACTCACGCCCCATAGAGTCAAGGCCTTCTTCACATGGTTGCTGAACCAGCGTCACGGGAAGGGCGGGAGGAGAGTGAAGGGACTCAGGTCTGAGGATAGTATAGGGACCTACTACAAGTACCTCCGGCTAGCCTATAAGAGGGCAACAGGTCGGAAGATATTCAATAGCGAGAGAGGGCCTAACCGTATAGCGCGCCAGGTAAGTCAACTCACCCTCCTTCTATACCTCTATACCGTACATCGGCTTATTTGCTCGCTATATAGATACTGCAGAAGCTATCGAAAAAGCACGGCCTCTCTAGGCAGAAGCGCAAGAAGGGGGTTATATACATTGAAGACCTCGCAGTGATCATACAGACCAACCTAACAACGACGAAGAAGAAGTACACGCATAGCCAACACCGCATCCAGCTTGCCCTCTTTCTCCAGCTGACCAGCTTCTCCAGGAACCGGCCGCAAGCCATCCTTAGCCTCTGCTACCGCCACATCATCGTGACCCTACTCCGGGACCCCAACGGGAGGCCGCACAATATCCTGATCAAGTTCACATACAAGTTCACAAAGACGTTCCTCGGCACAAAGGATATATACATGGCTGCCTTTCCCTTCCCCTCCCCTCCCCCTCTCCCTTTATTATTTTAAGGAGCCGTATTCAAGCTAACCTTTCAGGAATACGTTCCCTATTCCCGAGGTTATTTTTGACCCGTCCCTAGTCCTCAGCCCGCATATTACCCTCCTGGGCCTCCTCCTTGCCAATAAAGCATTCCTCGCCCCTAGACTGACATCCGCATATAGCTTTAGCCAACTAGACATCCGGCCAGGGTATAACCAGCTACCTTTAGACCTACAGCCAGAGTTAGCTGATATACCTGTCTTCCACAAGTCCTTCTCGACACCTTACAGATGGGAGATCTCGCCCGATAAGCCGCTCCCATACTCGACGCTCCTGCCGTAGATAGAGAACCTCGGCATCCTGACAGGCCTGAAGCAGATCACCCGCCCGTATAGCCTTCACTATGGCGCAGGCAAGGCGTTCAACAATAGCAGTATATAGCCGGTAACCTGTACCTCTTACCCTCTTACTAGCCAAACATACTAATTCTGTCCAAATAGAGGATGTAAGCGACGCGCTACAGATAATAATGCTACAGCATACGAAGATAGAGACCTATATCAAGTACTACCTCCCGCGCTGTATGACAGCCGATACCCGAGCTATCGTCTGCAGTATAGAGCCACAGCACGATCTCATACAGTCAGCCTGCCGGATGCTACAGTGGATTGATCCTGAACGGCCACAGAAGCTCACGGATAAGCAAACCCGGTCCGTAAATCAGCACGGTGACGTCCGCAAGCTCGTTAGGCAGCAAGAAGTTCTCAAACAAGCCAGGACAGCCCCGAGCGATCCTGCTTACAAGAAGCTCAACAGCGAGATCACTAGCAAGAGGCATCGGCAGAGGGAGGCACTCCTGAAGAAGGTTCAAGAGGAGTAGGATGTACAAAACCCGCTCCGCGAGATCGAGCAGCATCTCTCGGGAATCAAGTTCGACCAGGACGTGAAGACGAGCTTAGACCTTAGCGACGATATACCCCCTACACAGAGGCGCTTAGTCGATACAATCATTACCCTGCCAGGAACCTCGCTAGAGGAGGAGACCCGCCAGCGCAACAAAGCCATCAACGCGGTCGCTGCACACTACCAATTCCAGGAGGGAGGGCCTGTGACCCGGGGCCGACCGTCAACCAAGCAAGAGTGTCCTACACCTGCCAAGGAGGTTGATCCCCAAGTGGCAGCAGCAGAAGCTGAGAAGCAAGCACTGGATGCCGCTATACTATCAGTGTTCAAGGAGAAGCGGCCAACAGTCTGCTTCCTATACTTAGGCGAGAAGCTTATCAAATCCTTTACTAAGCCGGGAGACCTGTCGAAGCACTTCAAGCGGAAGCACCTGCAGTTCATTAGTGATAGGGATCGGCTGGAGTGCAAGGTCTGTCAAATGCCTTTGGAGCATATAGCACACCTCCGAAACCACACTCTTAGCGTTCATAGAACCGTGTCTTGATAGCCAGCTAGAAATGTGGCTTCGTTCTCATCGGCATTCGCACCCAGAAGATCGGTATAGATGTGGACGGTCAGAGTGAGAATAAATTCGTTCACCGAGGGACATTAGGAAGCTCTAGAAACAGGATTTCTGTTCCTGTAGCGTTCGCTTCATATTGCTCTTTATCTCTGCCGGAAGGAAAGTCAGATTTGGAGAATCAAAGCGGCAACTTTATAGAATAGGTTCTGTAGGTAGTATAGCAATAACCAGGAGGATAGTAAAGGTCAGGACCGACAGTGATAGCGGACCAGTCATTTATTGCAGGGAGCACAGAGACTGAACGGCTAAGCGGGTCAAAGGGTATGGGGATGGGTCGCTTTATATAGAACTCCTATATAGCTTCCTAGAGAGGTGGGACAGTATATGAAATAAACAAACAAACAAACAGGTAAGGGTAACACAATAAAATTACTACAGTCACCTACAGGTAAGGTTAATATAATAAAATTACCAGGTCACCTACAGGTAAATTTAATACAGTAAAATTACCACCGTCACCTACAGGTAAGGTTAACATAATAAAATTACCAGGTCACCTACAGGTAAGGTTAACATAATAAAATTACCAGGTCACCTACAGGTAAGGTTAACATAATAAAATTACCAGGTCACCTACAGGTAAAATTAATACAATAAAATTACCACGGTCACCTACAGGTAAGGTTAACACAATAAAATTATTTAAGGGATAGGTTAGGTAAGCCCTACTTGCCTCTATAGGACTGATGGATCCGTTGAGCACATAGTGAGTGTCCTGAATGCTCCTGACTGATTGACAGCTGGAGAGCGAGGGTGAAAAATTTGAACGTGGGAATCGCGTTAACCCTGTATTCTTGTATCAGGAGGGAAATCCAGGAACCCAATTTTGTGTTCTGGAAAGCAGAATCCCATAATGAAACGGGCTAATGGTAATGCTGCTTCAATCAAGG
The DNA here is from genome assembly GCA_000827325.1 of Oidiodendron maius Zn. Classification (NCBI taxonomy): domain Eukaryota; kingdom Fungi; phylum Ascomycota; class Leotiomycetes; family Myxotrichaceae; genus Oidiodendron; species Oidiodendron maius. The sequence goes on from KN832913.1 coordinate 15,612, forward strand.
GTAGACCTGTGGGTATGATACTAATGCAATCCACGACTCACTGATCGACGCCACTTCAAGAAACTTAGAACTGAATTCTAGAAAGCAGAATCTAGAAGTCAAATTGACGAATAGTAATAGTGCATTGAGTAGGGATAAACTTCTGGGCAAGCCACGACCTACTGATCGACTCTATATCAAGAAACTTAGAACTGAATTCTAGGAAACAAAATTCGGAAGAGATACTAGCCAATAGAGATATATAGTTAGAGCAGGAGCAAACTGAAGTGGTGGGCACTAATACAAGCCACTCTGTTAGTAATTCAGAAACCAGGAAATAGGACCCAGAAACCGTCCATTGTAAATAGACCAATAATGGTGCTGCGACAGACCGACCCGATACAGTAGTACCCTAATACAAAAAGACATAATTGAAACCAGACAGTATAGCAGCCTGTAAACAAGCTTGTAAATAGACCAATAATTACGTTTTATCTCATCAAATCATTCCAAATCATATAGTCGATTTCAAATCTACAAGCTAGATATTTTTATCGTTATTCAGCCACCAATCAATCAATTTGCCTATACTACCTGCATATCCCCTTCCAAAGAGCCTACTTCCTAAAGATCTTAAAGAGCGAGTCTTAAAATATAAGCCGTTAGTCCAAGCCTACACGGCCAATAGAGCGGCTGAATTGTATAATTAATCGGTTATATTATACATTACATTTTCTATCTTCTGTTATATGGCGTGATAGCCCTCATTAAAGAGCGCTTGCCTCTCTTTATCAAGAATTTCTATAACATTTTGAAGTCCTATAGCCTGCTTTTCTTTGTTAAAAGTCTCTATTTGTTCTCTAGCTTCGATTTCCCTGCTCTTTTTGTCTTGCCGCATTATTATAGGCAGATCTGGCGAGATAAGATAAATAGCGAGATAAGATAAATGCATGATGGGTGAAGAAAGTTGGTGAAAAATCCTTTAGCAGTTAGTACATTTGAATTAAGCATAGCCAATGAAAGAGTATTCTGAGGCAAAGGGTACACTGCCTGTTCGAGGGCATAGGCAGGTGGAAGGTGACGAGGAAATTAGATCCCTGATTAGGGTTTTGGATTCGAAGAATGCAATTCAAGAGATCATTCGCCTCCCCAATTCCCTATTTCTCAATCTCAATTATCAGCTCGCTCGCCTGTCTTCATAAAAGCAGGCACTGGTTTCCTTTCCGTTACATATCTCGTTCAAAGTCAAGCCTATTGATGCACGATATAGTCCGATATCGATGATGCAAGACGTTTCTGAACACGTCAACAGCAAGCTTGCTCAAAGGTTTACACAATTAACTCTTCACGACCAATCTGTCGTTCCACATAATTTCTCTATATATAACCTTAAGGAGGGAGGCCACAGTTTGATCAAGCCCTCTTCGCCGCTACCTGCTCTCACTGACTCGGAGCGACAGCCAAGCAGGACTTGGCTATCCTCTACTGCTTGCAGTACGGAGCAAAGTTGTACTACAGACGGCCCTGTATCATCGTACGAGATAAGCTTATTAGACGTTCTATCTCTGTACTTAATGGTTATCAAAGCAAGAACAAAGAAGAGTAGGTTGAAAATTAAAAAGGACCTGACACCCGAAGAGTTAGGACCAGTTGCCTCTAGTCTTATAACAGACAAGTCCATCCCTTTCTTTCTAAATAATTATAATTACATATATAACGTCTGGGTATTCTTTCTATCCGCCAGAGCCAAGGTGCAAAGTGCAGTAGATGCTGTTGTTACAGCATTTAATGTTTTGTATCGTATTATAGACGTTAGAGATGCGAGGTTACTTCTCCGGTTTGTATATATACATTTAGCTGAAGCAATCAACTTTCTTGGCAATACTATATCCATAGAGCGACATACAGGTCACGTCCGGCCCAGTTGTAGGGATAAGAGCGTTTATATTGACGTCTACCTTACCGCTAAAGGAAGGCCCCTAAATGACAAAAAGTCGCAAGACAAGCTGTCAGGACGTAAACGTATTAGGGTACACTTGCAGCAACTAATGTCTGTATCACCCCTCTTGCTAGCCGTTTATTCAGACAATACAGAATCAATAGTGTAAGTTCTCCTCTCGACTGGTACAACGAAGCTAATATAGCAATAGTCAGAATACTTCAATAAGTCTGCCTACCTTGGTGAGTCTCGTCACTAAAGTAGGGCAGCTATATCCTGATCTTGTTCGCCTCCTAGGTAACCTAGCCCAGGAGGGAGAAAGGGCAATTAGATCTAGCGCCCCACCGAATGTAATACAAGATGCCTTCGCTCAGAAAGCTACCGAATTACTAATATTGATGAGAGACCAGTAAACTCGATACTTGACAACTGCTACGTTAGTGAAGGTAATGTCCAACGAGCACAAGCAAACGAGGCAGTCGCTGAGGACAGTCGCTGAGGACAGTCGCTGAGGACAGTCGCTGAGGAGTCGCTGACAGACAAGACAGGGACAACCGCTGAGAACAGAGGACGTTGGCTGACAGCTGAGGACAAGACAGGGACAGCTGCTGAGGATAGTCGCTGAGAACGGAGGACGGTCGCTAAGGACGGTCGGTCGCTGAGGGACAGCCGCTGGGACACACTGAGGGCTGGGACACGCTGAGGACTGGGACACACTGAGGACAGGACACACTGAGGATTGGGACACGCTGAGGACGGACACGCTGAGGACCGGACACGCTGAGGACCGGACACACTGAGGACTGGACACACTGAGGACATGGGACACGCTGAGGACCGGACAC
>KN832913.1:18745-64759 GCA_000827325.1 Oidiodendron maius Zn
TGAGGACCGGACACACTGAGGACTGGGACACGCTGAGGACCGGACACACTGAGGACTGGGACACGCTGAGGACTGGACACACTGAGGACTGGACACACTGAGGACATGGGACACGCTGAGGACCGGACACACTGAGGACTGGGACACGCTGAGGACCGGACACACTAAGGACTGGGACACGCTGAGGACTGGACACACTGAGGATTGGGACACGCTGAGGACACGGGATACACTGAGGACAAAGCATACACTGAGGACTAGGACACACTGAGGACAGCGACTGAGGACAATCGCTGAGGACACACTGAGGAGACATTAAGTCACTGTCCCCAGTCACTGTCCTCAGTCGCTGTCCTCAGTGTGTCCTAGTCCTCAGTGTATACTTTGTCCTCAGTGTTTCCAGTCCCCAGTGTGTCCTTGTATCCTAGTCCTCAGTGTATGCTTTGTCCTCAGTATGTCCGGTCCTCAGCGTGTCCCAGTCCCCAGTGTGTCCTTGTATCCTAGTCCTCAGTGGGTGCTTGTCCTCGGTGGGTGCTTGTCCTCAGTGTATGCTTTGTCCTCACTATTTCCCAGTCCTCAGGGTGTCCAGTCCTCAGTGTGTCCAGTCCATTAGAGCAAATACAATGGACTAATTAGCTTGGTCTGCTAGTTAAGAGGTAGAATAGGTAAGCCTTACTTACCTTGCAGGACAGAGGGCTGCATTGAGTTGTATGCAGAGTAATAAGAATGTTTCTGACCAAACAAAAGCTAGAGAGCAAGGAAAAGAAATCTGAAAATGTAGGAATGTTATTAACTCTATATTCTTTTGGCCTTTAAAATAAGGCCAAAATAGAACCACGAGACCTAGTGGTGGCCATCAATATCGTGAGGGTTTTGACGCTCGTTATGTTTCGACCTACTTGGCCAGATACTAAGGCTGCTATCTCTTGAGGAGGATGATCATGGTTCATCTTCTGATGCCATCATTTTTCAAAGGCAGTAAAGGGGTCTTTCCAGATAGGCATACCATCGTTAGACGGGATTAGGAGGTAAGGTAGAGAGTGTATAGGTTAATGATTCTTGTTCCAACTCGAGTCATTTGGAAAAAGGGAATAGTGCCTAAGGTATCAATTAACAGCTAAAGAAATCACATTTAAGCCTAAGGCAACAATATATCGTTAATGACTTTATGCCTAAGGATCCTAACACAGGGCGCTAGACAGCATTATAATAAAAAAGTGAAGCTAGTCTAGGAATCCCACTTCTACACAATAGTAGGAAGAAGTTCTATTCTCTAATCCTTTTACTTATACAAGCAAGCTAATATAGATATTATTATAGCAGGCAACTTGATAGTCCTAGCTCAGCCATATCTTTCACCCATCCCTAAGCGAAGTTGTTATATTTGAGGCTACATTACCTATTGTATTAAGGAGCGTTTATAATAACGATGATAATTGTAATAGGAAGGGTAACGGTAATGATGCTTGTAATAGCGAAGGCAATAATGATTATAGTGGCCAACGTCTCTATCTTCTAGCTAGCTATCATCAGTACCTTAACCCTAGAGGGTATAGCCAACTTTATAATGAAACCTATCAATTATATAATTCCGTACCTACTTGTCCTTTATAGGGTTAGACCAATAACTTATGCTTTACAGCTTTCACTTCAAGATCTTCTAGAAGGAGGTTCTTCAGGGGGGGATATACAGTTTCCTGTGTAGTATTAGATATATACTATTGAAATACATATTACCTACAATCTCAACCATTGTTAGCGGCCACGCTAGTCTGTCTATAGACCTATAGGTATAGTACTGGCTATTATTCTTGAGAACCATCGCTATATCAACACTATAGATATCCTATATCTCATATACTTTGATAAGCAGAGTCTCTATTCTCCTTCTTAGATTCTTGTTCCAACGCTTTGCAATAATATAGGCTTCTTTTAGCATTGTTGAAGTTGCAATTTCCATAAATACATGACCAATTGTTAAGGAAGGATATAGGGCAGAGCTTATCTTTCGAAGAGCGGCTTTGGTGAATATAGCATGCAAATAATAGCTTTGACTATAAGGTAATAATCTTAGAGATAATCAGAGAGTCTTATAGATATAAGGGGGATGACCTTGTCAGCCCTTTATAGAAGGCTATTGTTCATCATGCATCCACTATAGGAGGGCATTCATAGAGCAGCCTACTTTAGTAGAAATACCTACAAGTGACCACAAGATACTACTAGGCCAACTATAGTTAGCGTCTAAGTGTTTCTTATTAGAACCGTAAGTTCAGGGTGGTATCTAGATACAGGGGGCCAAGCTTCAACCTCCAGAACCAGAGCCTAATCTGGTTGTAGCCTGTCTTAATCTTAAGCCTAAGGCAGCAACAGTTCGACTCGGGACCTGCAGCACATATAGCGGATGACGGAAGAGGCTTGAATTATCAGGAGCCTAAATCTATATTAGACACCTGCTGCATCCTATTCTAGCAACTTATTTACAGGTAGGGACATATCCCCCACTATCGAAGTCCTGATTGCAGTTATACTTACTCTCTTCAATCCTGATCACGTGCTCGTTTTCTGACACAGCAATATATATATACTCCCGATATATAAAGAGGCAAAGTTAAGGGAATATACTACAGGTTCAATAATAAAGGAACCGCGACTACATAATACAGGGAAGTAAGGCTGAGTCATGTAATGAAAACTAGGACCTGAGAGATATAAACAGAGAAAATTAGTGGTATACTATAGAGAAAAGAGACACAAGTAAGAAATACCAATAAGAAATTCTGGTATAGCCAGTAAGAAATACCACTAAACCTACTAAGAATTGTATCTGAAGAGAGAGACGATTCAAAACAGGACCAGAAACAATCTTAGGGGTCTGGCTGGAGAAACACCAGTAAGAAACGCCTAGCTTCATATAGGGGGCTGGGACAGTGTATAAGTACTGTAAGGTAAGAAATACCAGTGAGAAATGCCTCTAAGAGGTCGGCCCGTGACAGGCCAGCTGTGTCCGGCCCTCGCTACCCTATTCCTGAATCTCGATCCGTCAGCCTCTCTTAGTATGAGCACTCGTTTTTTGTGGAATCTGTACAGGATGAAGGAGATTATACAAAGTATGCCGAAACTATTTGATTTGAGTTATCTGAGACTGTATTTGGAATACTAGCCCCGCGTTAAGCAATTTCACTCTCTGCAGAGTGTTGCTCTCTGCGGAAGCCCTTCTGCAGAGCAAAATGCTCCGCAGAGACATTTGCGCCACGGCAGGTGCTCTGCAGAGCCATCCCCTCCGCGGAGAGCCCTCTAAGGCGGGCGCTACTCTGCAGAGACTATGACCTCCATACGAGTGGGTTTGGCTAGGTGGGGCAAGTATTAGGTAAAAAACTTCAGATATTATTTCTAAGTTCATGGTTAAGTACGAATAAACAAAAGTTTACTCACCTCATTGGGTTAGTTGAAGGTTTCCTTTTCAGGTGTGTTATTATTTAGTGGTAAAATACAGTAGCTGTAAGTAATAGAGAGGATAATCCTGATAAAAATGTATAGCTCGTCCTTCCTATGACTTTTGTGGATTTTTCGGATATGTTTACTATATAGACTCAATAGAATCGTTCTATAACGAGATGCTTATGATGAATTTGCGTGCTTAGAGATATATTACTGAATGCAGTAAAACAGGGCTGTGCGAAGAAAGTTGCGGCGATGCAAAGATCGTTGCCTCTTAACCACAACCAGCCACATCCGTAGGATCTCGGCGATTTCGAAGAAGCCACAGACCTAAAACCAAAGTGAAGGGTTCGGCTTTCCGGTAGGCCTGACTTATAGTGTGCGCTTGATTTCGTGGGTAGTCTACCACCAGCCAAAGATTCAACTAGAACGGTTAATGACCACCACATAGTTACATTTCTATACAGTAATCTTGGCGCTCCTCTCATATTGACTATTTACCACGCTAAATTCTCTTTGGACCCTTTCGCTTCCGCCGTTCCCGCTTCCCTTCATCCTCTTGTAAAAGGAGAATGGTGAAGTATCTCACTAGTCACTCGTGGCACGAGGGCGTAGCTTAGGATCAGTACTCAACCATGTCGTTGTCACCTCTGCGAGAAGGCCGTTCAGCCTTAGGCATTATGCGAATATTAGTAATATACCAGTAATTGCATGGTAGACTACGGATTTTAACTTATCAGATACGGGTATGGCTATATAATAACTGTTACAAGGCGGCAGCTAAAGCCGAGCGCAATTCTGTTGGCTTTACAAATCGCTAGTTCTAACCCATGAAATTTAGTACGACTAAGATCTAGGATATATAAATTTTTGTTTATGTGATACCTAGATAGCCGTTATATATCCTACCGAAGTTCAATGATATAGAAATATCGTTTAGCTACAGAAAATAAATACTTTAGGCAACTGCAAGGTCAACTACATAATATTCGTCGTATAGCTAATTGGCTAATATATAAGTAAGAGAGGAGAGAATATAACGATACGAAATAGGCTCTACCTGGTATGAAACCAGATAGCTTTGACAATTGAAATGGTATTTGTCGTCGAGAATTTTGCCAATTGGTCGGGGTCATCAGCTCCACTGCGGGATTTTCGCTTCGGAGGGATGTCGGTTACTTGGAAAGCTTCAATCGATTCCAAATTAGGCAAGGTATACGCGCAAATATTCTAGCATATGGGTACGAAGGCGGCTGCGCAGCTCGAACTTTGTTGGTGCTGATACAGTCGCACCCAGTGCATGTTTTGCCATTTGAGGTCACTCTGCCACTCGCACCTCGCTGTCGCCACCACCACTCGATTTCTACGTACCCATCAAGCGCTTTATTTACAAACGGCAGCCAACCTCACATACTCCAATTCTTCTTCCTTCGCAGTTCTAGGCCCGCTAAGTACGATTCTGGATTATTCTAATATACTCCCGCGATCCCCGTCGCATCAACAATCCTGCTACCGCATTAATTTTCGTTTGTTGCCATAAAACCATGCCTGGGTTGCCTAATACTCTGGCGGGGGACGGGCATAAGTCCCATCTGCTAAGGAAGTCGTCGAGGCAGTCGAAATATGCGAAGTCCCTTAATCAAAACTCTAAGTGGCCCAATTATTTGCAAGAACATAGCTCCGTCGTGGTTAATGAGAGGCATAAAAGAGTTCGGAAAGCTTGCGAGCGGTGTAGTATGAAGAAGACCAAGGTATGGCTAGCTAAACCCAGCTACATTGATATTCAATCCAGCATCTAACGGCCGGCAAGTGTGATGGAGAGTTTCCATGCAAACGGTGCAAAGACGACGGACTGATATGTATTGCTAGGAGTAGGAAGAGGGCCGAGTTCAAACAGTTTCCTATAGAGTAAGTGAGCCATCCCACTGCATCGGTCTCCGACTAATACCATTTCATCAGATATGTTGAGGTCCTGGAGAACAATCTGTATGCTCTGATTGCTACCGTTCAGAGGCTCTATACTATGATCCGAAATAACAAGTCATGGGATCTGGGGGAGCCTGGTATGAATAATAGAGGCCAGCCCATCATCCACGACATTGCTTCCAAGCTTGGCTGCATCCGGCCCTCTCCAGATCTCCCCGCTAACCTTCCAGAAGTCGCAGAAGACCTTGCAGAGTTACAAGCCCAACTCACAGCAGCTTGTCCAGAGGTAGATGCGGAAGATACGGCGAGCAGGAAGCTATCAGGGTCTTCATCGTCACTGCCGTATCTTGCGTACACCGAGAAAGTGTGCAGTACCGAGAGTGGCAATTCAGTTGGCTCTAAGGACTGCAATCAAACATTGTGGATGCAACTGCAACCGCACCCGGGCGCCAAAGCCAACCAATCTGCGACCAATGGGTCCACAATCACGCCCATGCCCCTGAGTCCACTGCGAAACTCTACAGACGACGACGGGCCTTATTCCAGCACGGACTCGGCGCGAGCAACATTTGATAAAGATAGCTCGATACCCTCGTGGGTCTACACCAATTTTCAGACGCAGTCGACAGTATTCTACAAAGCCTTGCCCTTCCCGCCATGGTCGACCACCGACGACTTTCTCGGGCCCACACATGCGCTCGACCTGACCGAACAGTTTTTGAAGGCGCATCGGGTTTCGGGCATCTCTGACCCGCTGCTGAACAGGCTACCGGACCGCCCGATTGACCTAGTCGAGCCAAACCTGCTCAAAGAAGTCCGCTTGCAGGATGGCCTGAGCCTCACAGAAACCACCATCGCGCCTCATGTGTTGGATTGCGATGGGTATGACCCGAGCAGTCAGATGGACAGCATCATGTTCGGGAAGGAGTACGAGAGTCGGATGGGATGGACATGATTTCTATTTCTCCTTGCAAAATAGTCGTGTTTGACCTGAGTTATGCGTGCGCGTGACAAGAGACTCCTTTATAACTTACTTGTACCAGAAAGGATCAATTTGCTTTTATTTGTCACAATCAAGAGCTTACACATATTTGAGGCGAGGCTCGGATCTATCCGGCGGCGAATAACAGATGCTCTCGGGAGGAATAGTATTGGGAAACTGGCGATTTCGACCATAGCGCAGACCATAGCGCAAGTAAGACCTACCATGATATATCTTCAAGTTAAGCTCCGCGTTATCAGTTGATCCAGCTAATGCACCGTAACCCAGGAGCATTTAGCTGAAGTGCCCAAAGAGGTGACAAAGGGCACGAGCATTCAGTTGGAATGGGTAGGCGAGTGGCGCGGGTAGCAACAGCACCAACATGATTGTTAGTGGTTCAAGCGAACGTGAGAGAGATAGTGGTAATGACCACGCAACCAATCAAGTCGGCGGCGCGAGACCTCGTCAAACCAGAGCCTCGCGGGAGAATCGCCAGTCTAGCCTTGGCCCATGGACCCAAGCGCTCCGAGAGGTTGTTCAATGTATGGGGGCCACCTATAGCGCAATTAAAGTCCTAGAAGACAGGTTTGAATCCCATATGGATGATCCCTATTGACACGGACGAATCGAGGAACATGCTGAAGGGAGAGTGCAGCGAAAAAGATGACGAGATAAAGATGCTTGAAAACACTATTACCACCTTGAGAAGCATGGACATAAGCCGAGGCTGATATTGATCGGAGTTAGGCAGAGATAAAGAAACCGAAAGAAAAATTAGATGAAGAGGGAATAAAACAGGAGAAGAGGGTTGCCGCGATGATAGCACAGGACAGGTTCAAGTTGACAAATGAGTTTGAAAAGCTCACGAAGGAGTATGATAGGAGTTATGCGGAGCGGAAGGAATTGGAAGACGAAGGCATTTGAATGAAGGCCGAGATGAAGTAGCTTGTGGCGACGGTGGAAGTGCCAAACAAATCTTTCGAAGCCCAATCTAAAAAGCTGAAAGGCGTATTCGAGCGATGTGATGTGATCTGTGGAAAAAGGCGACAGAATCATTCAAGCAAGACAAGTAACACCTGGAAAGAGAGCTTCAAGTGATAAAAGACGAGCTTGCGCTAAGGCCCAAACGAAAAGAATATTTGTACGCGTCCTAGCTCCGTTTACAGTCAACAGGAAAGTGCCTCTACTAACTAAAGATAGCAAGCAAACTTTCGCAGACATCTACTCTTCTATAGAAACACTCTCTTTGTCTCGCGCTTTACTTACCAATTAGGACTGCGCATCTCCAAATGTCAATCTTGTCTAATTATAGAATATAGACATTGCTGTTACTATGAAATAAAGCAAACATACCAAACGTTCTCCGGTCATGCAAATCTAGTGCAAAGCGACCGGATACACCTTTCTCTGCCGACTACCTGCAATCTGGGCAGATTGTTGTACCGGGGGTATTCGGCATTTTGAGATAAAGTTGGGTGAAACTCTATTGGGTCATAACCGCATCAGCTCCCACTGCTTTCTGGCCCTGCTCCAACAGTCGTCTCCAGCGGCCAAGACATTAACGCCGCCCACCTCTCCTCCTCCCCAATACACCTTTTTATATTCAAAATCAATTGCCTACCCCATCCCCTCAACCACCAATAGCCTTTAAAAGTATCTAGGTTCACTGCATAGTGCGCCAGGATAATCAAGGCTATGGGTTGTCTTTCAGCTAATAACTTCTCGTACTCCGATTCGATCATGAACGGCCATCTAAGGACAGTGACTTTGTTGGACTCGGTAACGCAGACACTATTCATTAATTGTTTGAGAGAAGCTATTGCGGTTTCGTAGATGTGCTTCTCTGAAGGGTATGATGGGTCAGAAGGTTCGCTGCATTCGTTGTCAATGTAGCATTGAAGGCGGCAGAAAGAATTAAGTGCTTCAGTTGATATGCCAGACTTTATGGGCGAATCGACTCGTTTGAACAGTAGGGAGAGTTCTCCAGCTTGAATCCAGGGCCAGGTTGATTGAAAAAAGGACATTCCATGAAGGAGAGAGAATATCTTGAGGATTTCTTGTATCGGCTCGTGAATTTCATGTGTACTAACACCAATGGTGGGAGACGGCGAGATGAGGGGGAATGCGAAAACGAAGACTACTATGAGGGTGGAACAGGCAAAGAGGGCGGAGATATTGGAGGGAGTGATGTGGTTGAGGGCGTCTCGGCAGGCAGAGACGGCTATGTCGTGGTGTCGTATAGCGGAAGAGATGTATGTGGTTTTCTGGGATGGATAGAGGTGTGCCAGGTGGAGGGCAGAGATACCGAGAAGACTATGCATGAGTACGGGGTATTGGAAGGCAGTCTGAGGGATTGTGGTTTGCCAGATCTGTTGGAGGTGATGCTGGTTCGTAAATGTTGCATGAGTGGAGATGATGTAGTGATGCAGCAGCTCCAGATCCCCATATTGAATCGTCGATGTGTGATTTAAGTTTGGAAGAGAGGAGGGTTGGAAGCATAGAGATGCTTGGCTTGGATACCTAACAGTGCTCGGTGGAATTGGACTCGGAGTTCCACAATTAGAACCATGTTGGAATACTGGCTTAGCATCTCTTGAAGAGGTCCTTTCAAGAGATAATGAAGCAGTTGGCTGTGTAAAGCTGCACAGCTTCCCTTTTCTCGTGCATCTCCAGCATGACGGCTTGCCTTGGTCACACTACGAAGTACGGTGATGATTAGTCTCAAACACGTGACCGTCAGATATTATAACGACCTTACCTTGACATGAGCGACTTTGCACTGCAAACATCCGTGGCGAGTCTTTGAATGTTGGCGTCGTGAAGGCATCTTTCGAGTTGACTGTAACGTTAGCGGTCTACCGTAGGCTGGGCAAGTCTAGTCTTCAACGCAATAGACGTAAGATGCAAGGCTGAATGTAAGTTATCCTAGTCCAAATTAGGTAAGGTAAACGAGTGAGAGTTCTAGCGTACGGGTACGAAGGCGGCTGAGCAGCTCGGCTTTTCTAGTGCCGATACAATCGCACCCGGTGCAGGTATTACAATTTTAGGCCATTCTGCCACGCGCACCACACTGTGTCCGTCACAACTCGATTATTACAGCTTGTTCCACGAAATTGAGTTCCGCCGATTTATTGGGTATCTTGCAGAAGATTCTCTTCGCAATGATCATATGCAAAGTGGCCTCACTGGAATGACCAATAGCTAAAAGGCCATTTGTCACACAGGAGACTTGGCCTCTTGACAAAGTATCAATATTACTACATTGTTGCAACGCTTGCATCTGTGCCATCGATAAACTGCCCAGGTTGTCAATAAATGCTTCTGCCAAGAGCCAATGGGCAACAGAACCTTCTCAGTAGTCTATTATTCCCTTTTCGTTGATATGCATGCAATTGAGGTCATCAACTGCCAAATGGAGATCCATGGCATTACCCGCAAGCTAAGATACCTGTGTAAGTTGCAACGGTCAAATTTTGGCACTGACCTAATTTCTGCAAGGTATAAAGAGCCCTCTCCTGTACCTGCTTCGTCTTTGATACACTTTCATATCACTTCCTTAACTCCATCCATCCCCCTCAGTTACAGATATCGAGTGTTTGCTCTTTGCTACTCCAGCCTTTTCCTCTTTGAGTATCGCATCGTCAAGCTCAGCCTCAAGAACTTTAACCAACCTCTGATATGAAGCCCATTAGCCTCGGAACTCTAAAGATCCTGTCATTGACCTATCTCACTCTCGTCGCCGCCATTCCTGACCCGCAAAATATCACCATTGAAGATGACTACCACGAAAGGGATGTCATCACCCGAGATGTCTGCATTATTGGCGGCGGCTCCGCCGGTACCTACTCAGCCATCCGCCTCCTCGAGCTTGGCCAAACCGTCATAGTCATCGAAAAGGAGTCCCTAATGGGCGGCCACACAAACACCTTCACGATCCGCAGCTCGGGTCTCAAGATCGACTATGGCGTTGTCGTCTTCCACAACAACTCAGTAGTGCAAGACTACTTCGGTCACTTCAAAATCCCCCTCGCATACGCTGACTTTGGCACCCCCAATACAACTGCCAACGTCGACTTCCGCACTGGTCAGATTGTTGCTGGCTTCGTCTCGGAAAATTCAACATCAGCGTTGGAAGGTTGGGTCGTCCAGCTACAGAAGTACCCATTTCTTGCTGCAGGGTTCAACCTGCCGGATCCAGTGCCAGAAGACCTGCTTCTTTCATTCAACGACTTTGTGCAGAAGTATAATTTGGATGGAATGGTGCAGTTGATCTCGCAGCTTGACCAAGGGTATGCGGATCTGCTTAATCAACCTACGCTTTATGCTATGAAGTCGCTTGGTCTAGATCTTGTACGGACCGTGCAGAATAGTTATATAACAACAGCCCGTCACGATAACTACGAGCTTTATGATGCTGCAACTACTGAGCTCAGTGCTGCAAAGAGCCTCCTTCTATCGTCCTACGTCATCTCTGTAGATCGCAACTACGATGGAAAAGGCAGCGCCAAGATAGTGGTTCAAACACCAACGGGGAAGAAGCTCATAAAAGCCCGCAAAATCGTCGTCGCCATCCCACCCCGCACAAGCAGCTTTAAGGGTTGGGACCTCGACAACCAGGAGAAAGATATATTTGGCACCTACCGCAACGAAGTCTATTATACCTGCCTCCTAACAAATACCGGCATCCCGGACTCTTTTGCAGTCAACAATATCGGCGCCAACACATCGTTTAACCTCCCTGCCCTCCCCGGCATCTATGACATCCGTCCTACCGCAGAGCCGGGTCTCATTGACGTCAAGTACGGCTCTCCCTTCGAGCAAGACGATACCACCGTAAAGAAGAACATTATCGCTGCACTGGGCAGACTGAATATTACTGGAGTCACAACGACGCCAGAGAAGGCAATGTTTGCGGCGTTCAATGCGCATGTGCCTTTTTTTGAGCATGTGACTTCAGATCAGATTAAGGAAGGCTTTTATAAGAGAGCGACGGGGTTGCAAGGACATAGGGGGGTGTGGTATACAGGTGCGGCATGGGAGACTCATGATTCAAGTCAGATTTGGAACTTTACGGAGATCTTGTTGCCGGAGATTGTGAAGGCGTGAAAAGGTGAGAAAAGGATGGTAATTTGGAGAAATTCGACTCTGTAACCATAATTTAGCTAGCTACCTATCATCTAGAGAGATGCACGAAAGCCTTGAGCGATCCACATCCGCATTTCGAACCCCTTTGGCGTCGCGTCCTAGGTAAGGAACTGGATCAAGGTCTCATTCCTAATAAGAAAGTAGAGCTTGAATCCGCTGTCTAGCCTTATTTGTAAACACAATAGAAGAGTCTGTTTCGATAAAATGAGGTACAGTATCATTGAAGTTTAAATATCCACTGCCTGCACACCTTATGGTAATCGACGAACGACAAATGAAATACTCAGAATATACTTCTACTTGACTACATGGCAGTATTATATTGTCTGATCAGAATATACCCGCATTTTATTCCCAGCCTTACATAATCGTGCTTCAACTTTCACTTTCAAACTCCAAGGTCCTTCCACCCATTGAAATAGTATCTAAAGCTCTAAACTCTCGGGTTATTTCGTCATACACACATTTATGCATTGGAAATAACACGACGATGATTCCCATTCAGCAACATCATCTTCGTCCCTAGTCGACCTTTCGCTGCCTTCCCTCCCTTCAAAAGTGCATTCACCTCACTCGGATGAATCAGAATGAACACAACCATAACTGTAAGCATGAGTACTGCGTCAAAGATGTATAGATAGACCTCGTGTTCGAGCAAATAGCCGCTGAAACCCTGGAGGTATTCCACCACCCTGAAGATAGACCGAACCATAATCAAGCAGCTTGACACATACATGGCAATAACATGAGTATACCATGGAATACTTTGGGCTTGTATCGTTGGGACTTTCTGCATTCTAATAGTGAAGAGGACGGCAACGAGGACGAAAATGCCGAAGAACATGAGTTGGACAAAGAGGCCACCAACGATGATATGCGCACCTGTCTTCAAGGAGGTTGCGGTACCACTTGCTTGGATACCCCCACCTATCAAGTGTATGAGCAACTATTTGGAGCACGGAAGGAGAACGAGGGACTTACCGGCACCTTGCATAAGGAAAGAAAGCACGTCACCACAGACAAAGATCTTAGTGAGCCATTTCTTTTTTATTATGGCATGCTCTTCTCCATCTACGAGCAAGATAATGCGGCCAAGTTCCATGTAAATTGTCGCTGCGAACAGGGCGGGAGCAACAAGAATGAGGAGGGTTTGGACTAAGTAGGGTCCCAGAGTCCAGTTCGGTGTTTGTGTATGCGAGACTGCTCGTCCAACGTAGCCGAACCCTTCGACTACAGAATATTGTTCTTAGTGGATGCCTGGAGGTCTTGAGACAGTATATAAACTTACAGAATCCTCCAATGACGAGGGGAATAACGAACCATGTGCGAGTCCGGACAAGTTGGTATGAATGGAGACTTGTGGCGAGGAAAAAGAGAATGATGAAAATGACAGCTGCTACCATGGAGGGGCTATAGTGGTAGTATTTGAATTCTGTGGTGCTATCTTCCATTTTGAAGTATAGATTGGCTGTAGTGAATTCTTTGATTGTTTAACTGGGAATCCGGGAGCACTAGGAGCAGGTGACGGAGATGATCGTGGTGACAAAATAACGAAAAATTTGAAGGTTGGAAGTAGCGATTTGGAAACTGAGTGAAAAAAATTAGTGAGTGACCCGCCAGATCCAATGTCCTATAGCACGATTCTTATATCTTCGAATACGACAAGATACAGTACAACGTTATCGTAGACAGCTGCTGTTGGCATTCACGTACACTTTACCCGATTAAAAGTAGCTTGCTTGGCGTTAGTAGTAGTCTACTAATACTAACACGAATAAGAGCCCCTTAAGTCGGACACAAAACGATGATTGCTGAAACTCGCACTGATACTCTCCAATTACGGATCATCCTTGCCTTGGTTCTAGCTACACACATTAGAATTCATTACGAGTACCCGAATAAAAGCCGAGCTGCTCAGCCGCCTTCGTATCCTAGAAAATTTGCTCGTACCCCTTACTTAATTTGGGCTAGGGCCATTCAGCCTTGCAAATTAGCATACGTCAGCTGTGCTATGTCCTAATACACTCGCATCCGGTGCGAGTGTAGTACCCTTTCAGATCACCACCTTTACGACCTACTTTACCCCTTTTTGATAATCAAGTTATCAATTGATCAATTGACGCGAAGTGAGACTATCCCCGTGGGAAAATATCACCACCACCAATGTTTTCTCTCTTGTTGAGGCGCTGCTAAATTAGTCCAGGCAACCCACGACGAACATTTGTCCCGGAGCTCTCTGTTAGCTTATCGATCCCAGCCAATCGGGGCAATAGTTTCACCAACTGGCAATAGGATCCTTGGATACCCTTACGGAGTATAGCCATAAATATTCCCAACCCTACCTGTACAGTTTAGTCCTTCGACTTTAGTCAAATAATACTGCAATCAGTGTGACTAGATAATCCTTTTATTTGGCATTCTGCGTTTCCTGATCAGCAAGCATGCACCACGAATCCAACTTAAAGATGAATAACGACATATCTAACGCACTCGCACTCATCGCCTCCATCTTTCAAGAGGAACGATCTCAGCTCTCCGAAACCCCAATTCTCTCACTCGCAACCCCCTCGCAAGTCATCTCTCTCCGTCAATATGCCCTACCAGAAGGGCCTCAATCAATAGAATCTGTTATCCACGAAGCAACATCCATTTTCACCCACCGAGTGCAGATGAACCACCCCAGATTCTTTGGCTTCATTCCCGCCCCCACGCACCCTTTGTCCTGGATAGGAGAAATCCTCACTTCACTCTTCAACACGCATGCAGGCTCCTGGTTTCAAAGTTCAGGACCTAGCGCCATCGAAGCTAGCCTCATTTCATTTTTGGCTGCAAAAACAGGCCTGCCGACGGATTCCGCGGGTGGGGTGTTTGTATCTGGAGGCAGTATGGCGAATTTAACCGCTCTGATGATGGCTAGGGATCAGATGCTAGAAAGTCAGGAGGAAAGGATGAGAGGTGTTGTTTATGTCTCTGACCAAACGCATTTATCTGTTGCGAAGGGATTGAGGGTTCTGGGGTTCATGGATAGCCAGATTAGGAAGGTCCCTACTGACTCAATGTATCGTCTTGATGTAGACTTTTTGAGGGAAATGGTGCGAGCTGATCGTGCTGCCGCCTTGCTGCCTTTCATAGTCGTTGCGAGCTGTGGGACGACGAATACTGGGAGTGTCGATCCATTGTCAGCTATCGCGGATTTCGCCCAACAGGAGAAGATGTGGATGCATGTCGATGGCGCGTATGGTGCTAGTATTGTGCTATCAAATTCCTACGGTCATCTAGCGGATGGGTTGGGAAGAGCAGACAGCATTTCGTGGGATGCGCATAAATGGCTCTTCCAGACCTACGCCTGTGGCATTGTTCTTGCACGCAACAAGAAGCATCTCTCGGATAGCTTCGCTACAGATGCCGAGTACGTGCGTGATGCAGTAACTGCGGATGAGACCCCTAACTTCTGGAATTTCGGCATGGAGCTCACTCGGCCTGCACGAGCGATGAAATTATGGTTCACGATGCGCGTTTTGGGCTCCAAGGCCCTTGGAAGGCTCATTGATCATGGATTTTCACTAGCAGAAAGAGCAGAAGTTGAGCTTCAACAGATGAGAGATTGGGAGATCCTGTCACCGGCCACCCTGGCCATTGTGGTGTTTCGCTATGCTCCGTTTGGGATGAATGAGAGGGAGCTTGATGAATTGAATATTACTATCTCGAGAAAACTACTGAAGGAGAATATTGCGGGGGTACTGACTACAAAATTGCAGGGTAAGACTGTGCTAAGAATTTGTGCCGTCAGTCCCGAGCTGAGTCTTGAGGACATGACAGAGGTCATTGCCAAAATCGACGAGACAGCGAGGTCCCTACTATAGAGCTAAGACTACAATTATGGACATAAGGTATTGCTTAAGCTATTTCTAAGAGCTTTCAGGGACCGTCTTGTGGGAAGAAACTTGGGGCATTGAGAAAAGAGAACAAAGCTGGACACTGGGAGAAAGCATAATCTGGATTGATTTCACGGGAATGAACACCAATTCAGTGAGGAAACTTCCCTAAAGGGTTGTGATTATGTCCAGAGGGATGATATGGCGCAAAATAATGTGAAGACCTGCCACTTTGACTAGGGTATTTCCCACAACTACTGGCTGAAGCATAACTACTGTGTCAAGAAACAGATGGCAAGCCCAACATCATGATCTACCTTCTCAGAATAAGTGAACAAGTTTTCGGTGTTTGCTTCCGAGCTATTACATCATTTGTGTCACTAGTTACTCCGTATAGTACAGAATCATACTGATTTATTTTTTCTTTAAATTGTCTCTGGCACCTTCTCGACAACATCCTGAATCACGTTATACGAAACGGTCTAACTTAGAGCTTAGACTGAAGCTGGTTTCGAATGTTACGTGAGACTAATCAACGTATTTCAAATATCTTCGAATCTCCCTCGCTGCTTCATATCGCATTTAAACCCCCACAAGTCGAGCCAGACAACAGAGGTATAGAACTGCTGAGATCTACAACGGTCTAGGCTATTGAACCGGTCAACTATGCCTTTTATTGCCATCAAGTACCTTATGGCTTTTCACCTATTATGTCTGGATCCTTGGCCACCCGGTCCTTCTAGCTTTTTCTAGACTACTATCAGGTACGCTATAGCGCACCCACACTTTCTACTGTGCCTTTTATTGCCTCCACCATGTACGTTATGGGCGGATCTACCTTTCCTACTATACTGTTTACAGCCTTGCCTCAGGAATACTATGGTGATACACTGCCCCTACTATACCTTTTAAAGCTCTCCCCTCAAGTACGTAATGGGGGACCCACCATTATAGCAACCCCTCAGGAGCATTAGAGCGAACTCACTCTTATTGACCTCTCTATACAAACACTGCGGTTGACATGTCCCTCTTTTAGCCTCTCCCTCACGAATGTTATGGTTGATCCACTACTATTTTAGCCCATGCAGACGGCCGCTCCCATCAGGAATGTTATACCTAACCCACCGCTCTAACTATACCTTTTATGGCTTTCCCCTAAGTACATTATGGCGAACCCACCCTCTCGGCGGCCACTCCCCTCAGGAACAGTATGACCCACTCCTCTTCTAGCCTCTACCATCGGAAAGTTTATGGCCAGATCCACCAGATTAGCTATACCTTTTGTGGCCTCTCCCTTCAGGTATATTAGGTCTACCGTTCGTACTATACCGTTCAAGGCTGCCCCACAGGAATGTTATAGCGGACCCACTATTCATACTATACCTTTTACGGCTCTCCCCTCAGGTACGTTATAGGCAGACACACCCCTATCAGTATGCTTCTGTCGCCCTCAGGAACATTATAGTCGGAACCAATTCTGTCCGCATCTTCTCCCCTCAGGAACAGTATGGTCGGACCCACTTTTGTCTGCATCTTATCCCTCAGGAACATTATGGTCGGACCCACTTCTGTCTGCATCTTCTCCCCTCAGGAACATTATAGTCGGACCCACTCCAATCAGCAGCCTCTCCCTTCAGGAAACATTATGGCAGACGCACTCCAGTCAGCAGCCTCCCCCCTCAGGAACATTATGGTACAGCCACCCCTGTCGGTAGCCACTCCACGCTTGAATGATATGGTTGATGTAACCCTCTTTAGCTTCTCCCTCACGAACGCTATACCGACCTAGTACTATTTTCAACCCCTGACAGCGACTGCTCCCCCAGGAATGTTATGGCGATCTACCGGCGCTGCTATCCCTTGTATGGCTCCCCTTATATACCGTATAGTGATCTACTAGCTCTACTATACCCTTTATAGCCCTCCCCCAAGGAACATTATAGCGAACCCACCCCCCTTGCTGGCCCTTCTCTCAGGAATGTTAGATTTAACTCCCTCCCCAGGAATAGTATAGTCAACCCACCCCTCCTCTAGTCTCGACCACCGGGAAGCTTATGGCAAGACCTATCGAACCCGCTATTCTTTTTGCAGCCTCTACCACCGGGATTATTAAGGCCTTAAGCGTGACCCACCAACCTCCTGTATATTCTATCCTCTACCATCAAAAACTTTATAGTATACTTCCACCGTCCGATAGTATACATCATCTCGAAATAAGGACAATCCTAGGCTTGACGACAGTCGGAATACAACCATTAGCTAGTACAAAGAATTTCAAGGCTTGTATTTCGATAGGGTAGTCTATAAGATTTAGGAGAAATTATCTTCTTAAAGCGTAAAATATTAAGATTTATGTACAAATCAATAAAATATATAAGTCTGAAGTGATAACCTAAGACTTAATTCTAAAACCGGAAGTCTTTCGTTATTAGTTAACAGGAGATTTCATAGCTATAACGGATCCGCAGGATCAGCCTCCTTAGAGATACAGCAAGATCTCGAAGTCTCACGTGCGATTTGTTATAAGAGGAGTTCTGGCCACGAGAGTACCATACTGGTTCTATGAAAGGAACAATTGAATCCATTTTCACAAAAGTAGGCTGAAAACTCGTCGCGTGTGTCGGCGATGAGGCTGGTGTCAGTTGCGTCAAAATTCAGGGCCTAAGAGTGGCCTTGTATGCCGGTCGGATTTCCACTTGGTCACGTCGGGCATTTGCAAATAGCACAATGCAGTCTTGGACGCCCATGATGTTTTGACAAAATGTTGTGAGCTAGCAACATCACGGAAACGGCCCGTGTCGAAGCCTTACCGAGGTTTGTTCTCCGTCAATGCAAATCCATGCCTGCAACCAGTTAACTCGCCCATTCCACGAGCAGGACGGCAATTCCACATTCTCTGGAACCCCAGCCATAAGAAAATTTTGCCCATGCAGCACATTAAAACGAACAGCGATGGTATGGGCTACAATATTGTCGTTTTGCTATTGTTGGTAGACTCGAGGGGCCCATGAGACCAAGGCGCTACCCATGTCTAGGAATTAAAGGCCATGCCCACCAACTATTTAAACGGAATAGATCTTTCTCATGAGCTCATTTTACGTGTAATAATAATGTAGCTTTTTATGTGATTTTATAACTTTGCTTCAGCATGAAGTGACGTTTCTATAGCCAAGTTTGCCCAGTCGATGGTTTTCCTCCCACGTCGAAACTCCTTAAGTGCATACTCAGACTCAGAGCCTCTTGCCATCATTTGGTGAAAAGCCCATTCGATGGTTTCATTCTGATTCTGTCCTCCCGCATTGGTCCATGCAGCCGATATCAATTTCTTGCATAAAGATGATGCTCTTGGTGCTGCGAATCGCAAATCGTCCAGCAGTTTATTCAACTCGACATCAAGTGCTGCTCTATCTGTGACAATATGGTGAATAGCATGGATTTCTGCTAATTCACGTGACCCTACTATACTTGCCGTCAACATAGCGGTACGCGCAAATGCGATGCCCCATTCACGAATGACGTATTTTGAGATGATTGCAGGACACAATCCAAGTTGAACCTCGCTGAGTTTGAAAGTAGTGTCAGCCGTGACGAGGCGAATATCGCAGACAAATACAAGCCCTACACCTCCTCCAAAGCAAGGCCCATTGACTAGAGCGATGGTAGTTTTGGAGCAGGAATCAATGGTGTTGAAAAGCTCTTTCAAACCAGCGAATTGCTGCTCTGGAGTTCCTGTATTCTTGAGATCCATTCCGGTGCAAAAATATCTTCCTTCAGCGCTAAGAATAATATGCAAAATCCTCTCATCGTCCGAGAATCGCCTGAAGAGTCGTATGAGAGCATGGATCGTGGATGTTGTCAGAGCATTTCCTTTCTTAGGTGTCGTCAGGCAAATATTAATACTTGCGCCACTTCTCAACACCCGCAAATCCTCACCAGATTCCAATACGCTCCAAGTTCTATTTAAAGGCTTAGGATGAGCGCCAGTTTGTGTGACTCCGACAGTTTTGGCACTAATGGCACGGCCTGCACGGCTTTCATTCGAGATTTGGAGCTGCCTAGAAATCCACTCCCCGGTTGCAACTAGTAAATCCAGATCGACCCCAGTGGAGACTCCCATTTTTTCGAGAGTATAAACAAGATCTTCGGTGGACAGATTTCCCTTTGCACCTTGCGCGAACGGACATCCTCCGAGTCCAGCAACACTACTATCGAATGTGCGAATCCCGAGTTCGTATGCTTTGACCACGTTTGCGACAGCCTGACCGTAAGTGTCGTGGAAGTGTCCGGCAGGACGATCCGCTGGAATTACCGCTCTGCGGCGCCTTGCATTTGACTTCCCTGCCACCGCGTAGCTCCAGAGAGTATATCTATGCTGATTTCCCAAACGTAGAGCCAGCACCACAACAAGCCGCATTCGACCCTTAATATATACTTGCCATGTCAGACGTTAAACCTATCTTGCACCTGACAGTTTGTCTCTTCAAGGAAGACCGTTCTACAATCTGTGATGGTATTATAACAGCCCTTAAAGGCTTCTAGATTGGTCGCAGGACCTCGGTCACCATGGAACAATCTAACAGCCACAAGATTGACTCTTTTCAAGGAACTATAAACCCACAGGCAATTCTGCCTTCTTGCAGTTAAAAATACCTTCTAACTCCTCCAGATACATATTCATGTCATGTTCAAATACAATAGAGACCCTAGGTATGGTTCAACGTTAATAGGTGACCCTCTCATCTTCAACACTGCGAGTCGGGATATAACAAGACAAAACGGCAACCCCTTTAAACACAGCTACAAGGACGATATAAAGGACTTGGCAGCAGAATTAACGCATGTCGGAGAGTCACGCAAAAGATCAGTAGAAGTCCGAGACCCTTTAGTATTCTTAGGCCCATCAACGCCAGCAACGCTGTAAGATTTGAACCTTCTAATATATAATAATACTGACTGTAAGCTATAGCCAGGTTCGAATGTTCTCCAATAGTTTCAAGTGGTTAGCAGATATAGATACAGTTCGGTTACATATTGTCTTCCTCTATAAACAATAGAAGTATCTCCCACACGGACCTGGTCGGCAGAATACATCGAATTTAATCCGCTCTATATCTACAGTATAGATGGAAGGGACACAAAGTGATGTCTTACATAAGAATATCTGAAATTTAATAACCTTCTTATAGTAGAGTATCTAGACATATCCCATTACTTTTAGAGCCTCTTTCACATTAGGGTTAATATAGTAAAACAGCCTATTATTGGCGGTACATTAGCTACGTGGAATATGCTTAGTATAAAATAGGCCGCTCGATCCTAGACTATAGCCGATGGAGCCGAGCGAGGCGGAGCGCCCTTCTCCCTTTACTCCAATAATCAGTCACTAGGAAAGAGAAATGCTTGATACTTCAGGAGTGAGTCAGAGCAAATAGCCTAGAGAAACTAGCCTCAGGTCTATTGACGGGCTATATCCATCTGGTATAGTTACATAGTAATACAGTTACCCTGGTTCACACTACATAGACAAGGCACCATACCTACAGCATCCAGGACCCCTAGAGCCAAAAATAAAGTTCCTTATAATCGTACAGATCGCCCGCTGTTACATTCCGACAAAGAGGTACTAACGCTCATATAATGTCCCAAAAATCATGGTCGCCATAACATTCCGCCACTTCAAAAGCCTCTGGCTTCAGCAGTCAGATAGAGCGACAGTCAAGGGCTATGAAAATTTTCGTTTCCATTACACTATCTTCCAATTTACAGATAGGAAGTCAAAGATTTTTGGTTATTCCTACACAGTAGAGCCAATTTCTGTACATAATTTAATCGACGCTGGGTTTAAGGACCTTTATTCGGAGATGTTAGGAATACCGTGCTGTTATAGACAGAAGAGTATATGGAAGGCAACGGCAATCACCTCCGAATCTAATCAAATCGAAGTTTTTATATGAGTTAGATGTTTTTTTGGATAAGTATATAGCAATAAAGTTAACAACAGCATAATAGTTATAGAAATTATTGATGTACTAAATAGCAATCAGCACAAACGTCTCGAGGCCATAAAGGAGAGGCTTGTGGATTACAAGTCTTTAATCCAGCAGCCTCTAACACCTAACACGCCAATACAAGTTAAGGGTTATAATCATTTCTGTCAAGTTTTCAGACAATACTGGAGAGAAGATGATTTGGATTTGGAGGTTGGGCCTCCTCATAAAGTGGAAGGTGTGTAGAGAGAGCAGCTATCGCGATGGGGTTTGGCTGCAACACGATGAGCTCTCTTAGTCACTCGATCAAACTTTGGCGTATCAATACAAAGTCGCAATTTGTTCCTCTTGTTGCTGCCTTACTTGTGATTGAAATTTTTAGGTCTATTGATACTCTGTTTATTCCATACAGAGAAGTCCAAAGGCCAGAACCACTTGAGCCGTGTGATGGTCAACCCTTGATCTTACTTCTTGAGAATGTTGCTACGGCTATACTATTGAATTCTTTTAGTTCAGATAGTCGTCATATCCCACGTGTCCTTATGCGGGCTCCTTTCCAAGATCTAAATACTAGGGGGAAGGAGGGAGAGAAGGAGGGTGAGATGAAGGAGGAAATGACCACCTTGGTCGGAACATGGAAAGGCAGAGATGCAGTGCGATAGACTCTCTGGCTAAGGAATAATTTCTAGTGCTTCCCGCCCCCCTTACACAATCATGCACATGCACCACTGTCCCCGGTAGTCACAATACAATACCAAAAAGGCAAGTGTTTCGGATTTGCAGGTCCTAGTATCAACATAGTCGCAATTGCCAACTATAGTCTGAAATTTGATGGTATTTTGTGTCGAACGAGGAAGTCCTGGAGGTAGGTGGTACTATTTACTCAGCTATGCTAACGGTCGAAAGAGCACCCGAATCCTTATGGTCCTCCTCCACCTTACTCAGAAGAAGAATGACTCGGAAGTGTGTCCTAGATACTATAATTTTTGCTACAGGCTTCGAGGCTAGGACGGCGTCACCGCAGTTATTTTTCTCTCCGACTTTATATGCTAGATACTCACTATCTCCGAGGTGCCTCTATAATTACTGCTACTCAGCCGTATGTTGGATCTTTTTTATTCTGGCAGGTTCTATTTGCAAAATAGCAGCCACACGGACCGGAAGGCTCCGACCTTGCTTGACGTGACAACAAGTGACTCTCTCTACAGTATTAATTAACCTATCTCCTCGTACCCCGCCGTCTGATCGCTGAGCGATGCAATTGAAGCACGCGAATCAACCAAAGACATTATCATATAGACCGGCCAACAAATAAGGTAGCTCCCATTCAATGCTCTCTAAATATCATCTGATATCTATTCAGTTTCCTACAGGGATGATTGAACTGGGCGATTGGTTGGGGAGTGATGTGCCTATGGCAAATAACGCAGTTGACAAAAGGGCAACTGAAGAAAATAGCCTTATTACAGACCAGAATGGCAGGGTAAGGCTCTATTGACGCCTTTAGATATTTTCTAACTTTAGTATAGCTTATCAGAATCCATGTCTTGATTATAATCGGCCTGAAACGTACCAAGTGGGGTTCAACTTTAGGGAAACAAGTTTTCTTCAATACGAAGAGTAAAAACATAATGTTTCATGATAGCTTGCCCCTTATACACCCAAGTTTGGCAGCAATACAAGCCCTCGCAGCAAAATTGACATATCTTGGAGAAATTCAAGAAATTACAGTATCAGTCAATAATCCAACCCAGTTCTCCTTTCCCTACAAGCCGGCAACTCTGTAAGTTTTGGTGGCTTAATACTGACAGTCCTTACATTAATATTTAATTTAGTAAAGTACGAATAGTCTCTGATAGCTTTACAGTATTAGGCGACGAATTTAGGACATTGGAAAGGCTTGGGCAGAGTTACAAACAGTATCAAACCTGTCCACCAGAAAAAAGAGTTCTATATATAGCAGCTTATAGGGATGAATGTTTCAGGTTTATGGGAGAATATACAGGCCAGGAGAACTAAGTGGCTAGTAAACTTCCGAGGAGCCGTAGTTTAATATTACAAGAGTAATGTTACTATACATTAAGATAAGGCGAGAGTGGCCTTGGATCGCCTCTACCTCAATAAACCAGGAAAAGAGAGAACAACGAATTCCTGAATATACAGTGATAGGAAAACTCCACCTGCTGTCGACCTCACTCTAGCTAATACATGGAAAGGCTAAGATGCAATGTGATAGATAGTTTAGCTATAGCCAAAGAAACGGCTTTTGGTGCTTTCCCCACACCATCCTGCACATGCACGACTTTCACAATTGGTCACGATACGATAGAAAGGGCTAGCGTTACAGACTTGCAGGTTGCGGACGGCATACCCTCCTATCACATGAAGCTATGATTCGGAGCGTTATCTCCGAAATAACTTTACGATATACAACAAAAGGTTTGATAAGGTAGAACTGGCTGTTATTAGCCGTGGAACATGCTTGGTATGAAACCTCCCTCGGCGCCAGGGTGTAGAGCGGCGACAGATCTCGCCAAGGAGAGCAATGATCCATCACCGCTTTCTTGATTAATATGTGGGCTGCGCATGGATCCAAGCCCCTAATCAGCATGATAAACTGAGAGCCCTGTTTTGTTGTAGACGCCTCCTTTCCTCCTGCTCGCCTTCACGGCAGTAGTAGATTGGTATTGATTGAACAGCCCCTTTTGCCCAAGCGAGGTGCCACGTGACAGTCTCTGCTAATCCATGTTCTTTTCTAGGAGCCAAATAGAGACAACGAGGAATGTGGCTTCCTGATCAAGGTGAATTCAAAATGTGTCTACCTGGTCTCCATGATGCGCCGATGCTCCAAAGAGCTACATTGGTTAGTCTGTTCAAAAGTCGAAAACGCTGAGTTCATACAGCCTTTGAAACCCACAGTAACCAGTCATATGCTCCCTGTGTCCTGCACTATCTTTAACCCGCTCTCCACATACCTGGCAAGCATGCAGGCGTGCCGTCGTGCAGTACACTGTATTTCCTTGTTCTGCATAGGTGGGCTGACTATATTATCCCACATTCCCAACCTTTCTTCCCTTAGTAAAACTTTTCTTTCATGAAGGCTCTATCACTCGAGATCCAAATTGAATGATCATTCTTATCATGGACTTACACTGGGTATACGATAAGAAAGGCAATTTAACCCAGAAGAGGGGCAAATATGTATATATTCCTCGTACTGGCCAAGTAGCTCCACGTAAGTCTTCTCATCCGATTATCGAGCTAATGGAGACTAACTAATAAAGCTTATCCAAAGCCTTTAAAAAAGGGCCCAAAGAAAGATCAAAACAATGAAGGAAGCAGCAATGGTGGGGGAGAGAAGAGTATGAAAGAGAACGAGGTTAGATACGAGCTTGGCTAGCCAGAGTCGTGAACTTGCCCGCCGCTATTCGTCTGGGTTAGATGCTCGATATATTAGCGATAAGACGAGGACCCTTAGCTAGGGGATTATTTGCAAACTCCGTGCACTCATATGACCAATATCCCTGAATGTGACTCAACCTGCCGTTCAATCTTGTTGGCCCAGACTGTGCTGATCCGTCAAACCCTCATCAGCGCCAGGGTGTAGAGTGGGGATAGATCTCGCCGAGAGCACTGATCTATCATCACCGCTTTCTTGATTAAATTGCTAAGCTGCACATGATCCAAGCCCCTACAGCAGGGCAACGGGCCGGACTTGCCTCTCGAGCACTATGTTACTATCTGCATTGCCCATTAATGGATAAAACACGCGAAAACTAGCCGCTAAATAGAGATAATGAAGAATGTGCCTTCCTATCAAGGTGAATTCTGGTGGGTTGCAAAATATGTCTACCTGGTCTCCGTGATGCGCTGGAGATGCTTTGCAGCGATGTACAGTGCTCCAAAGCCCAACCAAGACTGCCATTTAGGATTGAGCTCCATTTGTTTGTCTGCTCAAAAGTCGAAAATGCTGAGTTCATACAGCTTTTGAAACCCACTGTAACCAGTCATATGCTCCCCGTATCCTGCACTATCTTTAACCCGCTCTCCATAGCCTAGCAAGCATGCAGGCCAATAGTCCGTAATGAGCAGCTTCCACACTGGGCCGGCTGCATGTGGGTTTCTCGTGATACGTTAATATAACAAGCCTCCGAAGAATTATGATCCCGTATATTGGTCCATTAGTGGAAATAATGCTGCAGGTAAGCTCAACGCCTCCATGCGTGCATAATCTCATCCTTCATCCGGTGATGTACGCCCCGTCAAAATGAGGCTCCGCAAATTCTTCGCTGTCTTGTTTAGCGGAAACACATTTTTTCTCCATAAGACACGGAGCCTAGGAAAGTGCGGATAAGTAGGTGACCACCATCTCATCACCATCTAACCAACAAACACTCTAACGCAGCAGTCATGTCTCTCGACCTCTTCGCACAGCAACTATCTGCCGATTTTGGTACGTAAACTTAGGCTCTCACTTCAGGTTTATTATACCAATCCTAGCTGTCCTCACCCCAGATGTCGAGATCAGAATAAGAGCAGCAATTTGGCTCCGTGAGAGCATTCAACACTACATATTTGGTTCAAAATATGCCGAGTTTTTGGAGAAGCTTGCCCCGATCTTTATCGACATCCTCAAAGGGCCGACGGTTTTTACTAGCACATCCCCAGAGCAGGTAATAACACTACCTTAAGCTGCTAGTATAATCTAATCCTGCGAGCAGAAGCTTCGAATTTGCGTCCTACAAATCCTCTATCAACTCCCTGTTGATGCTCCTGGACCCTTCGAGCCATATGCAAAAGATGTATTGGATATGTTGATAGGTTTAGTACGAGCAGACAACGAGGAAAATGCGTTGCTATGTATCAAGGTAATGATAAATATCATGGGACACCAGAAAAAGGTTCTTCAAGATACGTTCGAGCTGTTCCTTGACCTTGTACAACATATGTTCGACCAGTTGGTGAAGCATCAATTAGACAACCAAGCGCCTCGTAACTCTGTACCCGAAATATCACCACCAAGGACCTCCCAGGCGCACGAAAACTTCCCTCGACCGGCTTCATCAGTTGCATCTATCTCTGATCTTGGTTTACAACAGCAAAGCCTTCCGAAAGCAATGGCTTCGCCCAAAATTCTTGCACAGTGTCCGATCATTGCCAAATTAATAGTCCAGGCTGACCAGTCATCGGTCTCTCTGGATATCAAGCACTTCTTCCACTGTATCAAAAGCGTCCTCCTTCTTCAAGCCAAGCCCCAAGAGCAAGCCCATACCCTAGCAGCAGCGAATGGAGCAACATCCACAGGAGTCAGTCAAAATATAAGCAACAGAGCTGCATTTGGGGATTTAATTACGACCCAAGTTAATACTATGAGCCTCCTTGCATGTCTGTCTAAAAAATTTGGCTTGCAGCTTGACGAGCTCACCGAGTTCATCAATTTCCGACCGACTATACCATACATCATTATCCAACTACTGAAAGATTGCCCAGGAGAGAAATGGGAGGTACGAAAAGAGCTTTTGGTGGCCACCAGAACTATTATAAACTACAGCTTCAGAAAGATATTCATAGCACCGTTTAATGAACTTCTCGATAAGCAGATATTGATAGGTGACGGCTTGACTAACGAGAATCTGCAGCCTATGGCATTCAGCATGTTGGCTGATCTTATCGACTACATTCGACATGATCTTGACGACCCTCAAATTTGCAAGATAGTAGAGGTCTACATCCAAAATCTACTGGATAACTTTCCTGGTACCGGCCTTCAATCAGCGAGCGCCAGGGTCCTGCTGATAGTGGCCGACTCTATTGCGAAGATGCCCAACAAGGTTAAAGCCCGCTGCTACCTCATTATGATTCTCGATGCGTTTGGAGGCAAGTTCGCTTACCTGAACCAACAATATCCTACTGTTAAGCCATCGAAGTTGTATGCGCAACAGTCTATTGACGCTTCTCATCCCAATCAAGAGGGCGACCCTTGTCTGCCGGATATCTTCACTCCCATGCCACTCGAGATATCGGACCCCCAAGGTTTCGGAGCTGATCCAGTAGCTGACAACAAGGCTTTGATTGTGCTTATGATAAAGGGCTTGAAAAATATATTCCATAAGTTGGAGGCATGTTATATCGGATCACACGGGTTTAGTGCGGAGGAGGTTCCAGTTGTCAGCGAACTTTTCCATCAAGGGGCCAATGTTTTGCAGTATTACGAGAATAATAAACTCGGAACAGAGTCGCAATCAACCAGCGCTTTTGAACTGATAGCCAATCGCTATATTTTCGGTACTAAGGAAGAAAAGGACTTGGTCCAGACTTTTGTGGACATCCTCCGCAGCATCGATCCATGGACAGTAGACGAAATCTTCTATAATGAAGTTCCGACAGCTCTGGTGCATGTCCCACAATTGTCGGAGATTTTTCCCACACTCGCCCAGCGGCATAAGCAGATGAAGGATCTCGAACAATCATTCAACATCCACGCCAGCGACTGGTTTGAGCTCCTCATTTTGTCGACATTAGATATCAAGCCTCTCCAAGCATCTTCAATTTACATAGAGGACCCCTTTAATGACAGTTGTTCAGATCTCGGAAAGGAGACTCTTGGCCAATTCCAAGTTACGCCACGCTTAAGACCACTTCTCCAAAAAATCAGCCACGCAGCCACTTATAGGCTCTATATAAAGCCCACCATTAAGCTGATCATTGGGGGGCCAGACCTCGAAAAGGGGCCTCAAAGAACTTGGAATAGCCAGTTCCGAACTAAGTTATGCAAGATATTAATTCAAATTTTTCAAATTTTCCCAAAACCAACCACTACAAACACGTCCGGCCTCGGTATACAGTCTGCTCTTATGATAATCATTGATGGGCTATTAGATATCGAAGAGGGGGCTCACAGAATTCTGAATAGTTCACTCCGAGCTACGCTATACCAGCACTGGAAACAGTTTCCCCGAGAAGTCCGGTCTCTGCTA
Organism: Oidiodendron maius Zn; assembly: GCA_000827325.1. Taxonomy (NCBI): domain Eukaryota; kingdom Fungi; phylum Ascomycota; class Leotiomycetes; family Myxotrichaceae; genus Oidiodendron; species Oidiodendron maius. The sequence goes on from KN832913.1 coordinate 47,079, forward strand.
GTAGGCAAGGTCAGGGAGCAGGAATATAGCCGTTTCTTCGCCGAGGCTCTAAAGCACTTCGAGAATGGACCACTCCGGGAGGCCGTTGTTGAAGTTATTCATATGTTATTTAGGAATTGTGCAGACATGGCTGAGTGTGATGCTCGATATATCGCCGTGATTAACTCCATCAACTTCATGCACTCAACGTGCCAGTTCAAAGAAAGCCACGAGTGGTTAGATAGAAAGGAAAATATCAATTGGTTCAAGGAAGAGGGCAAGAACCTTGAAGCAAGTCTTCGCGCAAATAAGATCCCAGCACATCTTCGTCTTGCAGCCAAACAAGCCAGCGAACAGTTGATGGTTATCTTTACAAAGTTCCTAGAATACCACCACAAGGACTTGGATACTCTTTTCAGCTTTATTGAATTTGTAACAAACGAAGGCTTCCATCAAACTCACCCACTACGCACATACATCTATCAGAAAATTGTCTGCAACAATTCTATCGAATTCAAGAAAACCGTCGTGATGCGGAGTATAAAGGTATATGCAAGCAAGAGTGCATCTCAGAAGACTAAAGCTTTTTTGATACGCGATATCGTTAATCCTATCATTAAGCGGACCTCAACGCAGGAAAGTCACAAGGTTCCCCAGCTAATGGACGAAGCAGTGATCGAATCGATTCATACGGAGATTTGGAGGGTCAACATCAGTCAAGACAATGATTTGAAACAGCAGGGTGTCGATCATGCTAGAATTGAGGTGCTTCAGTTGACTGCTCTGCTTGTCAAATACTGTCCCTCAATTCTTCGTGGTATATGGCCGGATATCATTGGATTTTGCTTGAATTACATTCGGCTTGAGGATATCGTTAGCAAATATGCCTCTCATGTAGTCGTTTGCTCTTGTATTGCATATTATGACGTCCCAGACGAGATTATCCACGCAGTCTACAAATCGCTTTTGGGATCGAGTCATCGCGAGGCTTGCAAGTTAGTAAGGCAAGCGTTAGGGCTTATTGCTCCGGCACTTCCAAGGCTGTGCAGTGTTGCACCGAATGATCGAAATCCTATCTGGGCAGCCGCTCCCCACCAAATCCTTATAGAGGATGTCCAAAACATCCAGCAGAAAACTACCGTCTTCAATTTCTTAGTCGACAATCCCGATTTCTTCTACAAGTATCGGGAAAAGTATATTATACCTATTGTGCTGTCACTTCGAAAGATCAAACCACCTTCGAGCTATCCGAATGAGAGAAGAGAATTGGTTTTTCGACTGATGGCGTTAGTTGGGGAATGGGAACGACGATGTGTCGAAGACAAGAAATTTCTGGGCACGGAGAGGCATGGGTTTAAGGATTCAGGTGAGCAACTGATCACTTTACCAGTCTATCATTGACTAGCTCAACATTAGCAGACAAGTCCGAGTACGAGACCCCGACTGAGGCTCGCTCCGAAATGATTAATTATCTAGCGGAATTCATTGCTAATATGAGTCCTCCACCACCCAAAACTGCAACAGCTTCTCATCCCCCAATACTGTGGGCGGAAAGGACCGATTCTATGTCCCTTCTTTATCGCCTTCTCCAGTACTGGGGAGATCTTGAAATTGATTTATCAAATATATTCGGGACCTTGTTAAAAAATCCAAAGGCGAATATTTGTGTCAATAGCATGGTTAATGCCTTAACGGTCGTGCGTATTATTAACGATGTGAAGCCCGATATCTTGAAGAACATGCCGCTTATGGAAGAGGTTCGGGAAATAGTTCTGAAATCGGACAACTCTGAAATTTGCGCTTGCCTACATGACGAAATCGAGATCAATGGCCTGAAACTGAAATCATTGTTAGAGTACTGGAGCGTAGCTTGAATTCTGGAGGTAATGATGTTCTTGGAAGGCGCTAATAGGAAGGGCATCCGGATCTATTTGCCACACACTCGTTAAAAATGTTAATGATGTTCTTTACGATGATATACCAGCGATCTGCCCTTATCAATAGTTTGCAGGAAAGTAGAGTTGTATTTCCTCACCTAGACCTCTGGCTCTGTAATTTTTTTGGCGGATCGAGGTGTGATGAGGTGGGATTAAATGTTCACTATCTGCCCGATGAACCCTTTTTTTTTACCCAGAATGCCGTAGGAGTCGACATACTGATTGAGATCTTAAGTCTAGAGTCCATCATCTAAACTATTCTATTAGGAAATTGGCCATATAGGGAGGGCAAGCCCCTGGCGACTATAGAGGACAACATCATCTATAAGACCCACGTGAGGAGCCAAGTTGCTGGTGTGAGGCGATGAGGGCGGGACGACACCAGAGTGCACACTAGTGCAGGTGGTAGTGGTTCAAGAAGCGAGGGGAAGGGATCTTTTCCGGAAGTGGCTAATGGCTTTTTGTAGCCGATTTCTACCTCCGTAGGGTACCTAGCTGGAGCGAAGCGAACTATACCGACTCACTTCTTTATCATCGTCAGGAAACCTCTTGCCAGACTAGAAAGCGGCCTTTCGAAGCTCATGATCAACGATATTCTGCGGTTAGTTGGCTACTCAGCACCGAAACAGCTTCCAGATACCGCAACTAATATTATATCGCTACCAGCTGATCGCGAGCGCGTACTACCATGAATGCTGAGGATACATTAGCATGCGTTATCAAGGGCGGTAGCATATTAGTGGTTCCGGTAGCTCAGGTATGCTTTCTGAAAGGGACTAGAAGGATTACCGAAGAGACATAGGCGGCGCTCGGAAGACCAAGACTTGTCAAGGACCTGGATTTGAATTTGATGACTCTATTGCTAAGAGAGGGCATAGTCGCTATCAGCCTTCTCTCCCATCATTAGTAGATGCCAGTATATATAGAAGCTGGCGTGTAGTGAGCAGGAATCCTAAACAGGGATGGCAAACTTGGGGCAAATTCGTGTTTTTGTAGGCTGACTTGCAGACATTGCGGGATGGAAGAGCCTATCGATTCAGGAAGTGGTCACTAGAAGTGGTTCGTATCCCAGGGAAACGACTACAGGTTAGCGGAATCTCAGCTGATACTACCTGTATAAGACGGCAAGGGAAGCAGTTCAGTGGTTGTAATATAAGAAAAAGAAGGGAAGAGGTGTATGAGAGGTCTAGGCGTTTATATCAGAACTGTATGTGGTAGGAATCAAGACCAGGAGTATGTTTTTGCACAATACCCAAGCTTATCCTCAAGTTAGCCAATTAGGGAAGACCCGGACAATCGAAAGGTATACAATCCTTTCTAGTCCTTTATTTACATACAAGATAAGATATCTAGAAGACTCGGAAACGATTATTGTTAGAATACTAGGCTATAGTATCAAACCTTCCTTGTTTTATACTCAGTAGCGAAACCAAGTAGACAGGTCTTTGCTGTATATTTCAGCCGCCTAGAGGATTGAAATGCTCCTTGCATCCCTTATCATATAGTCTTGTAGTCAACCCAACTGAACCCATGTCCATCAGCCCGTGTATCTAGCCCATACATGGTTATACGACGACGATAGGGGTGTCCGGCAGCCTCAGCTGATTTGACCAGCATAATCATAGGCTAATACTTCTGCCTTTGCTGTAGCAGGGAAAGAGCGAATAGCAGCATACAATCTCCTTAAAGGCACAGCAGATACCCAGCATTATACACCCCTCGCATCAAGTCAGAGCATCGTATACAGGGAGTTGGGGCCTTTGGACAGCGCCGTCTCGTCCGCCTAACGGAATGCATCACGCCCGAGATGTCTTGAGCAGGGCCGCAACGCCTGTCCAGGATGCAGCTGAGGGCGAGCGACAGCCCCACCGACCTAAGGCTTGAATATATAATGCCAGGCTACCCCCAATGTCAAGCCTCAACTATTCTTCTGAGTTCAAGCACAACCTTCATCTCCGCATACGGAACATGCACGATGGACGTGACCGACTCATCTGCCGAATTTTGGTTAGACATTGCACAGATAGACGCTCAGCAAATCGAGACTATCAATTCTGGCAAGGTGGCTGAAGACCCTGTCTGCCTGTTTGGACAATTTGTCTCTGCAGTATCTTCAGACTCTTTAAAGGATATCCAACCTCGGTCAGAGGTAAGTTAAAGGCTCTTTTACTGTTTACTCAGGTAAGCTAATTGCTAATCACAGTTCTCAACATTTATAAAGGATTTGTATATGAAAGCACCGCCTATAACACAATATCTTGTCTAGGAAATCCTCAACCTCTCGACAGACAATTCTCAACCTAAAGTTCAAGGCTCCAAAGAACAGGAGTCAGGCACCCACTCTAAACGACTACTGAGGAGGAAGCAATTAGACAGCACTTATCAGCTTCCCAAGTCCTCTAGGACACAACCAAGTATTCCTGGAGACAGAGCTGAATATTCACACAGAGCTTCTAGCAACAATTCCCTAGGCAGTAAGGACTTGGCGAAATACAAGGGAGATATTCTGGAGATTGTTGCTAAGGAAGTTCCTCGGGAAGGAGTGCAAGGCTAGTCTTCTGCCCACAGCCGCTCTATACTGTCTATAGACAGTAAGTTGGCACTATATTAGCTGAAGGCTATATATAGTAGCGATAGTACTAAGAAGAATTCTGTCTATATATAACTATCAGTGATTCTTGATATATTAGCTAAAGATAGTTAAACTACCAGCTGCCTAAGTATAGTAGAATAGCTAGAGATAGCCTTACTAGGAATCAATAGAAAAGTATCTAGTAATCAAGCTATATTAGACGTCTCCTTATAATATAGGATAAAACCACAAGAAACTACCTTACTAGGTTCTATCCTATCTATACTTATATAACAAATCAGTAGAAGATTATAATTGCCTCTATCTAACAATTAAACCATTATAACAAATATAACCCTGTTTATACCTATAGGAAATAGACAAGTTCTATTACCTCTAACTAAAGATTACTAAACTGTCTCTCTAGCAGATAAGTTAGAAATAACCCTACTAGAGAGGTTTCCATTATTACTATCTAGGACAGAATAGTAATAGATAAGCCTTAGTAACTTTACTTCTATATAAGCGCTATAGGTTAATAGAGAGTAGCTACTTCCAACTTAAGATAGCTAAACTATACTACCTATTTACCTACCCTAAAAGGTACTTATATTAACTGATATAGTTGTTAAAGCAGTTTATATTATCTATAAGATAAGCAGGCATTAAGAAGTGCTGATAGAGATCTACTTAATAATCCTTAGTAAGCTATAGTCTAACTTTAGTAGAATACCAACTCTAGCTATTATAGCAGAATAGCTAGGTTCTATATAGATTATAAACAGCTTGATAGCTTAGTCAGCCTCTATATAGATTAGGATACTAGAAGCAGGCTATACTTGTTCTAAAGAAACAACTATCCTTAATATAATAGAGTAGATAGGTGCTTTAGAGTAGTATAATGCTAAGCTTAAATAAGCCAAGAAAGCACTACCTCCTATAAAGCAAGGAATGCCTAGAAAATAACTAGCCACTATAGTCCTAGATAAATACCTAAAGGAGGTGCCTAATACTATAGCTATAGAGAGTCTAGGAAAACTTGCTTTAAAAGATAATAAAGATTGTCCTTTATCACTAAATTTAACTAGAATCCAAAAGAAGATTTTTAATATAAGATAGAAGAAGCTTAATAAAATTTTCTATCAAGAGTAAATATTATATAAATTGGTTTAGATAACCTATTTAGGGATTTTATTTCATCTAGATATATAGTATATCTTAATATATATATATTATAATAATTAATTAATCCTAGTATATAACAGAATCTATATAAAGGCAAGTAAAGAAAATATCGATAAGGTTATTAGCCTGTTCTAGACAGATAAGCAAAAGATAGAGTTGCTCTCTATCCTTAATAAACAGGTAGAACTATTGGTTAATAAAGGGTAGCCAGACCTCTCTTGCTTCTTTAATTCACTAGAATTATATTTTATTATACTATCAAAGGAGGTCTTAAGCTTATATACTAAGTATAGTTCCAAGAGAGTAAGCCAGTACCTGGTTTAGGTTTTGGATATATATACTAATACTATATGTTTGAATAACAGGAACTAGTACTATAGGGCTACTTAGATACTATTATCGACCAAGTTGTTAATAGGATCGGCTATATTCTCGATAAGTATATACTTAGTAATAACGATTCTATTATATTAAATAGTACTATTAAACTTTCATATAGTATATTCAATAGGCTCTACTCTAGGGAATAGCTTAATTGTTGGGATATTATAGCCGCTCTAGAGATAACTAATAGGCTTACATTTATATAACTTAGTCTTAGTATCCTACTCTATAAGAAAGATACTAATAGTAAAGTCTTGGCTCTCTTGAACCCTCTCTATTACTAGAGAAAGAAGATCAATAACTATAGGTACAAATATAAGAGTGATCTTGAAGTTATATAGGTGTATATTTACCTACTAAATGTTAATATAAACTACTTTATACTGCTTGAGATTAATAAGCTAATGAAGATAATAAGTTACTATAATTCAATAGTAAGTCCTGGGATTATTTGTTACAAAATAAAGGTTAGTCTAGTAAGACAAGTAGTAATAGTAGGTGGATTTGGACTGACTATTAAAAGGCTGTACTAATCTGCTATAGGAGGAATTCAAAGACCTAGGTTTCAGATATACTAAGGCAGTAAGTATATAGCCTAGTATACTGCATTATGCTAATCTGGCGGCCAGCCTACTCTCTAGCTAGGAGATAGATAGAGTTGTAGCCTGATAGTTATATATAATACTAAGCAGCTAATAATTGGACGCCCCGTTAGCAGCTAGGACGACAAGGTGGATCCAGACCGGGTGATTATAGAGGTAGTCGGGGATTTTCAGACACTCCTTAAGCAATACGCTTTTCAGCCACCTCCTATTTCTAAGAAACGCAAGACGGTGGTCGAGGGCCTTGGGCCAAGTTATAGTTCCAAAAGGTTGAATCGTACGATCACGTGCTACAGTTGACATGTCATGTCTACACGTGTAATTCAGTTAGCGTGGTGGAGAGAATCCACCGTAAGGCAAAATGCTTTAACGGTCACCGAGTGTTCCGGATCAGGTCGGATAGTGTGCCATGTCTGGGGAGACATGGCCCGCAGTATCATCTGCCATGTGCCAATTGACCGTCTATAAAGTAACTTATCTGTATGCTCTATATCAAAACAGCTTGTTGCCAGTCGATGCGACTTAACACAGCATAGTCTGGAGTGGCCGCACTTGATCGATTGGCTCAAAATGGAAAGGCTCCGGGGAACTTCTCGCAATCGAAGAGAGTGGATGGGTTCGTTGAATGACCACCAGCAATCGGAATCTAGTGCTGCGTGGAAACGGCGCTTAAAATGACCGGATGTATTCACACGGGTTACTTCATGGGACTTTACTGAAACCGACAAGTGCTTTTACAATACAGTATCACGCAACTAATTAATGTTGCTGTAACGTTAAGTTACTGTATAAAGTTGAAATGCCAAGTTATTTGATGTCACCAATTTTGCTATTTCGTCGAGGTCGTCGGCTTTACTATAAGATTTTGGACTAACGTGCATCCCTGCGTCGAGAGACGCACCCCGTGACGAGACAACCCATTGGTACTTTGAATTCAATTGATTCTAAATTTCTGAATCCATTGAAGATTCCTGTATTTTTGTGTCAGTCATGTTGTGTGACCACTCCTGAACAGTCCAAACCCTGGCTACTACGAATGTTACGATCGCGTCGTCGCCGTCGCGCCTGATTGCGGAGGGCGTCAATTCGTAATATAACAGGACCCCTCGACCTACAGCACCACCACGCGCTCTTCGCGCCTTTCATGCTCATAGAACAGTTTGACCTGGGTTTCCGAGTCTCACCACGATGCTAAGAAGTCATTGTCAGCCTTGTAGCGGGCGTGGCGACCATTGTCATGCGACGTCGCCACGTGGTTTGGTACCTCTAATTACGTGATCAAGGATCGCTGGTCAAAATTACCGTAATTTCCGTAAAATATATTTATCTTGTGGCGGACTGCTTAAACCTTGCCGGAAAATTCCCATTTCCCCGATATACTCCGAGCGAAGCAAAAAGTCGTTGATTATGGCCCCTGTGCGCAACCGCCAAATTCGGTCACAGCCATTTTCTCCTCCGGCTGAGAGACACACACGACGAACTTTTGGTGATCTTCGAATAGCTGTTCAATCCCTCTATAAAATAGAGATAAAAAGAAAAAGATACATTTATATTAAGACTACTATACAATACAAGGTTTGCTACAGTATATACTAGTTCTATGCTACAAGCTTTGGCCCTTGTCTAAACTGAAGGAATGAGAGTCTCCCTGATGCATGTCCTAAAATGACAGTTTCATCCCGTATAGCTTCACATAGAGATCGGTGATCAGGAGGTAGCCAGAGAATATTCGCTTCACCTTCTACTATCCAATGATTAGATACATGTAATGTAGGTAGAAGCTTGCCGTCTGGCGATAAGGCCACAGACCAGACACTGCCCGAGTGGCCCTCGAGCGTCTGTAGTACCGCTCCCGTCACTGCGTCCCAGAGCCGTACCGTCTCATCGCTAGACCCAGATACGACACGACTTCAACAATTTTTCCAACCACATTTTCTGTTCGATCACGCTCTATAATTAGTATCAATCTCTGGAGAATACTCTGCTTATTACTCCGACACGCTCTATTTCGTTGCAAGTTCACGCCTGGCACCTTGCTGACGCGTCGAAATTGCGACGCGATGGAACACACCAACACCCCCTCGCGGGAGCCGCGAGCAACAAACCCTCAGTTTATACAAGAGACTGAACTCTCCTCACCCTATAACGTGAGTCGCAAGAAGGCTAGGGAAGGGGATATACGACCTCCCCCGACCTTTCCTTCTTTAAAGAAGGGCAACTTATCGAAAGACTAGGGTGCCACATACCTGGATCTTGCTTTTCTGGATGAAGAAGAGTATATACTCACGGTCAAACGGCGCGTCTTAATAGACCTTAGAACCTTACTAGATAATTTCTATCAAACATATAGTAATAGCACAGATATAATGCTGCACAAATATGCGAAATTTGTGACTAACAGTTTCTCTACCTATATTTAGACGAAAACGTACGTAGAGTCTAACGGAGCAGTCTTTATACTAGTCAGGCTAGCGAGCCACCGAACCACGAGCACGGGAGTGCGATTTGATCTAGAAACAGCCAAGCCTAAAACCTGGGCGAATGTGGCCGCATCAACGATGTCAAGCGCTCCGACCACAGGCTGCAGTAACATGAAAAGCATATCAAGAACGGCTAGTACACGCAGTTCAAGCTCCTCGGGGCCAAGAACTGCTGTAACTAAACCGGACCTGCGCATCTTGATCAAAATAGCCCGGGAGAAGCTACTTAGCAGAGATCAGCCATTCGTCCTCCATCAGGCCACGGCTCGGGCGACGGGACTCCCCATGGAGGACGTCCTCGAGTGTATGCCCACGAAGATGGGGTGGGCGTTCAGGTTCTCTTGACTATCAGCACGGGACCAAATGATGGAACTGCAGTACAAACAATACCTCTATAGGATCTTCTCGGTAGAAGAGATCACGATCCCACAGAAATGGTACAACTACGCCTTACCTCTCGTTCCGAGGCATCTACATGACCATATAGACGGGGGCCTACTTGAAGTCCCGGACCTTATAGAGGACGAGGCACGGTTACAGACTGGACTCAAACCAGTAAGCTATAGGTTGAGCAGACACGGATATGACTTGGATACCGGGTTAGCCACATGGATCGTATCATTTCACGAACCGGTCAAAAGGTTCAGACTCTTCAGCACAAGCGGGTTGGCCTGTCTGATTGATAAAACACCACGGCCAGAAATTCACGACCTAGGATGTATGGGATACTGCAACCCGGCTAAATGCAGCAGGATTGCAAGATGCCGCAACTGCGGACAGAGAAACATAGACCATGCACCAGGGCCATGCAAGAACCCCCCCTAGTGTGCGAACTGCCAGGGACCATGGCCAGCGGATCACGAAGACTGTGGCGCAAGACCAACCAGGAAAGATGGGATACTAAAGAGACCCACGAGAAAAGAGCTACAGGCCCTTCGGAGACAGGGAGTGCTTGTATACAAAAGCAAGTATACATTATCCGGAGAGAAGCAGATAGAGCAAGCAGCCCAGATAGTACATACTATTGAGGTAGATACTCCAGCGGCAGGCAAGGCCACGAACAAGAGAAAGAAGACAGGGACAACCCCAGAATACACACCTAGCTTACCTGCCTCTAGCAGCTCGCTATCTCCCCTGCCCCCCTCCTCCCCAAGACCCAGACTCGGAGATAACATGGATGGTATCATCATGCAACCAGTTGACGAGCCTACACAACAGAGCAGGTGTAGCATGACTGCGATCTACAACAAGCTGGATGATGAAACTATGTTTGCGGACCTAACCCAAGCGACTGACTTGGACGAATGGTAGTAGGTAAGCTAAGGGGCTATTACTCCCGTGGCCAAAAGTACGGGAAACGATACACCTTGTCTAAAGACTTCAAGATAGTATAGGTGAATGTAGGCAAAGCAATCGTACTCTTTCTCTGCTAGCTTGCCTGGAGTTGGCCTCAAATTGGAGTTTTGTTTAGAGTACCACCTACCTTAAACTTGAGTAGAGGAAAACCGCCTAGACCGCTTAGCAAATAGTCTCACCTACACGGTGAGCTCGACAGCCGGGATGCAGTCATATGCATGCTATAGGGAGACAGATCGGTAGGCGATATTTTTGGCAGATATATTATTGGTAGATATGTTATTAGCAGATATGTTTTTGGCAGGCATGATTTCGGCAGTCACAATTTCGGTAGACATGATTTTGGTAGACATGATTTTGGCAGTTATGATTTCAGCAGACACGATTTTGGCAGTCACGATTTTGGCAGTCACGATTCATCCTATTCAGTTTCAATGACAAATTCGCTACTGATAGCTTTATAGTCAACATATGCTTACCTGTGAAGGAAACTATCCTATAATAGATGTAAACACCTGAAGCATTATATAAGATATAGAGCTATCAAACATGTTGTAAATATTAAAACAAAATGCTACTTAAGCTATTACAGTGAATGTTTCTGCTTAAACGAGTCTATCTCTAGTAAGTTCAAAGGTAATGAAAGGAAGACTGTATTTACAGATAAGTAAGTAATATCTACACCCTCTTAGCCAGGTACATCAGGCTTGGAAAGAGGTATACTGGTATTACACTACTCTCTAGGGCTCTCTAAAGGGCTAGGTAACCTTTTAGTAACGGACCGAGGAAGATCAGATTAGATATTCTTGGATATATAATATAACAACTTATTAGTAAGCTTGAATAGTGTATCTAGACCTTGGGTTATATGTTCTCTAGATGCTATCTGACTCTTAGTCAGTATCTCAAGAACCAGCTTCTTTTCTGGTAAGCGCTAATCTTTAATTATTAAAGAAAGAAGAAGTATAATGTTCTGGATACTAGACTTAAGAGATAGCCTATAGAAGTCTAGATATTCCAGGAGAGTATTGATATCAGGTAGATGTATATTTAGAAACCTACAGTTCATTATTATTTAACCCTAAGCTAAGCAGGGTATTCTTGTCTAGAAGGACTCACTCTTTATTAGTTAGATAGTAGAGTATAAGCAGTAAAATACTGGATCTATAGCGGTCGACTACTTTAGCCTACCGCTTTTTATACTGTATTATTTTTTTAAGCTTGTTCTTAGCCTTATTAGCTGTATCGATATACTTAGTCTATAATTCAATAAGGAGAAAGTTAACAAACTTATCTAGTATGGAGGCTTAATGTATAACTGTAGTATCTAGGCTATAACGATCTCTTCTTACTTGTTTTCTTGTCTGTTATACTGCCTTCTCCTGTAGGTATAAGGCACTTATATTGGCTAGATATAGTTACTATAGAACCTAGACAAGTATTTTATGCTTGTTTAAGACTACCTTGATCTGTCTCTTGTATTGGAGCTGGTATCTTCTTAGTAGTCTTTATATACTGGTGTCCGAGAAGTCTGGAATCTTAGAGATGTCTTGCTATTCTATCCTTAGAGATCTCTCTGCTTAAAGATAGAGCTATAGTTGGGTAAGGGTTTCTTGGCTAGTAATCTTATCCTACTTGTCTTGAATAGTGTAAGGCACTATAGATAGAGTGTCTACCTTACTAGCTTCTTGCTCTTCCTATATAATGATGCTAGGCGCTTGATGCTTTTACTCTGTCTGCCTTGGAGCAGCAGTGTTGGAGTGAGTTATATCAGTATATAAGGGAATTCCTGCTAAGCTAAATTGAGTTGTTAGTAGGGTAGAAATAGGGTGGGGACTTATCTGCTTTATATTCACTTATATCAAGAAGCTTAGTCTTAAGCTAACGGCTGCTAACAGCTAGGCTGATAGAAATAGAGCGACCTTCCTTATAAGCCTGTTTTAAACTTCTAGCTACGAGTATATATAGAGATCTGTTTAGACTTTTATTAGTAGTTATGAGAGGGTCAAGCCTAAGGTTAGTGTTTACTGAACCTGGTAGTACCTTAGAGGCCTACTATGTTTCTAGTGTTTAGCTATCCTGGTGCAGTTTTTGTACCCTATAACTAAGCATGACTTCTGTATCAGGTGTATCTATAATGGAGGTTATCTTACTGAAGGTTCTGTTGTCTGTCTCTAGAGCTGTCAAACCTGTCTAGCTAGCAATATTGTAAGAACTAATCACTATAGACTAGTTATTAACAGTATACCCTATAGGAGTAGTGACTGGTGTCAGGTATAACTTATGTCCAGTAATACACTATACTGCTTCTAGGAACAGCTAGCAGGTAGAAGGATAGTAGTTGAAATAAGAAGAAATAGCGGTCTGCTTATTTTTAAGCTAGGCGGAGATATTACTGATAGTCTAGGGTAGTAAACACTTAACAATATAGGGGCAGAAGACTCTTAAAGATTATACCTAGCTTATATTTACAACTGGTTGCTAGTTGTAGGACAGATAGAATAAGTCTATAAGAATAGCCTTATCTATTATAGATGATTGAGGATACTAGAGCAATTGCCAGACTAGTTGGCCATTAACTAATGATGGCTGACTAAGTGAACTAAGTGAGCTTAGCCTGCTCCTGGCTGTAAGTATAAGAGGGTAGGTATGCCTACTCTATCTTCCTAATTCATATACTACTTTATAGTTCACTATCTAGTCTAGGTTATAAAGGCTAAAATTCTAAGGAATAAGAGAGAGCAACTAAGAAGAGAGAGGAAGACATTATTTAAAAAGGCCTATAAGCTTGCAAAGGTACACAGAATTAATATTGCTGTAATTATATATAAGAACGGTTGCTACTTTATCTACAGGTCTCTAGATCAGGAATCATAGCTATCAACTATAAAGCAGATTATAAGTTGATACTCCCTTTTTGACTTTCTATAATAGATTTAATATCAAGTAGTATGCTTTATATCTTCTCCCTAAGAACCTTCTCCTATATGATATAGAGGATCAGCTACAGCTAATATACAACTAATAATTTCTGTTGCATTGATCAATTATTAGCTACTAGGGGCTAATACTAGACAGTTAGTAGATCTACCTGCTAAGCGTGTTAAGAAGATAATGATTATTGAATACAGCGATGAATTACAAAGCAAGTATACTTTTCCTATAACTTAACTAATATACTTTATAAGCGAGCTGTATATATATATAAGCTATATACCCCTCCTTGATTTCAGGGCTTTTAGGGTCAATACAATAACCAATTAATTAATTAAACCCTAATAAACTACCCTAATTAGAAGCCTACTTTACTGGATATATATAGGCTATATATAATAAAGATCTATATAGACTATATATATATAGTATATATAGTTATATAGTTGCCTTTTAGTCTACTGTTTTACTTTCTAATCTTTTTCTAGCTGCTTAATCTAAATTAATCCTCTCTTAAATAGTTAAAACCTCTCTAGTAGCTATATAACTCTTCTTTACTACTCTCTTCTTCTTTTACCTCTTATTTTTATATTATAGTTACCTATTCTCTTCTACTAGAAGGATAGTACTATTTATAGCTAATTAATAGCCTTTAACTAATTGATTTAATGCTTGATTAATTAGAGTTAGGAGGTAGGCTGTCTTAATTGCCTTAGCTTAAAGGTTAAGTTAAGTAGTATTATAAAGTGTTTTAAATATCTAAGGCTTTAACTAAGGAGTAGCTATATAACTTAATAAGGGAGGTATAGATATCTTGAATTAAGTTAGCTTTAAGAGTACTCTTTTAGAGTTATATAGAAGTAGTTCTATAGCTATAAAACTACTCTAAATATTAGCTAGACTTATAGACTCTATATAGACAGTATAGTATACTATTAAGAAGTCCTACTTATTAATATAATTAACTCTAGTATATATATACCCTTTAATCTACTATCTATATAATCGCTTTAAGACAGTAAAGTAGCTAATATTAAGTAGCTATAATAAGTATAATAAATATAGTAGTATATAGAGTAAAATAATTAAATACTCTTTATAGAATAGATTAAATTCTAGTATTATATAACTACTATAGCTATTAAGGATTAAGAGTTAGTATATACTCTTTATATATAATATAGTATACCTTTCAAATATATACTTAAGCTATATAAAGCTTAATTGATTATCTATCTAGTTATTCTTACTTAGACTAATTGTCTAGTTTTAAGATAGCTCTAACTTAAAATACTAGATATTTAGATAGAGCTTACTCTTAAAAATAATCACTAGTAATAAAGTCTATCTATTTAATCTAATATAGTTAATAACTATAATTTATTCTTGATTTCTAGACTACTTTAACTTAGATCTATTAGACCTTTCTACTCTAGTTATAACTTTAGCTATTGAAATAACTTCTATTTAAAATCCTATCTTATTAAAATTATAAATATCCTTTTCTATAATACTATACTTTATAATTATATTCTATATAAGTTTAAACTATAGTTAAATAAAGGCTAGATCTTTATATTTTATCTATTAGTAATTATATTTCTGATTATATTTTGACTTTAAAGTTATATATTACTATATAAAGTTATATACCTAAAGTTTACTAACTATAAGAGGATTACTTTAATTTAGAATAGATTGTTTTTTAAAGAGTAGATTTACTATTTGTTATATAGTATTATATCTAGATAATAAACTATATTTATCTATAGATAGTATCTATTAGATAAGAGATAATTCCTTTATAGTTATAAGTTTTTGGTTTATAGATACTAAATTATATTATATAATAATATCTTTAATATATTCTTAAAGTATTAATTTAGGGATATTATATAACTAAGTAGTAGTATATAGGCTTAATATATAGCCCTCTTTATAGGCTTATACTACTAAAGCAATTCAGTCCTCTTTTTAAGCTAATTAAAGGCTATTAGATAGAGTTATATTAGTTTAAATTAGTAGTATTAATTATAGAGTATATAGCTTATATATATATATAGCTTACTTATAAAGTATATTATATAAAAGAGTAAAATAAGTAATAATTTAATAATAGTATTAGTTTCTAATTCTAGAATACTAGTAGGTTCTATAATAAAGGCTTCTAGGACTATATATATCTCTAGAACACTTTTAAGTCCTAGAATCTAGCTCCTTTAAACACTATTCCTTTTAAGGGAATATTATACCTTAATTCTTTAGATATAAATACTACTTACTATCTATTATTGTAATTTCTTCTATCTAGTTTCTATATACCTGTATTTTTTTTATATACTATCTACTTTCTATATACTATCTTGTTTTTAGATACTATTAGTATTTATATATTATTTAGGTTTTATATACTTATAGTTTCTAAATTTACTAATATAGTATATCTATAAGCTTAAGATAATTGAATTTTCTAGAATATAGGTTAGTAATAAAGAGTAGAAAAAGCAGTAGTAGAAGTCTTTCTACTCTTACTAATTACTATCTTTAAAAGACTCTATTACTTTATACTTATATAGATAGAACTAAATATAACTTAAGTAGACTTATAATAAACTTATTAGTTAAATCTAATCAATTAGTATCTATTATTATTATAGTATTCTAGAAGCTAGTCTAATTTTAGTATTAAGTAACTAACTTAAATAATAATACTTAAGTTTTAAATACTAATATTATAGACTATATAAAGGAATATATATTAAGGATACTAAAACTACTTGATTTAAGTTATTTAAGACTATATTTAGAATTCTAGTCTTATTATAAAGTATAAAGATAGTAGTTAAACCTACTCTTAGAAAATATAGAGTATTATTACCTAAAAATATAAATCTATTATATATATCTATATTAAGCTCTATTTAATATAATAGTTATAAGTCTAGATTAATATAAAAAGTACCTTTATATCTAATTTACTATATTATAATATATTAAATTAAAAGCTATAGCTATAAGGTATTAGATACTACTACTATAAGCTTTCTAAAAACATTAAAATAAAGTATACTAGTTATATAATCATTGAAATCTCTTAAAAACACTAAATATATTTAAATATTATAATATAACTATTTAATATAATATATTAATTAATATTAAGGTTATCTTTATATTAAAGAGTAAAGATAACTAGTTTAAATAGATTGAAACAGTTAAAATAGTAGCTAAAAAGAGTGATATTTAGAAGTATATTAACTTTAAGGTTAAAGACTCTAAACTTATAAAGCTAAAGCCTCTAATTAAACTAAAACTCAAGGATATATATTAAAGAATAATCTCTAAATTAATTAAAACAGCTTAAATAGAACTATAGATTATATAGAAAGACTTTATAATCTCTAAATTTTAGTTATATAGCTTCTTTATAAACTAATATCAATATAAAGAAAAGAAATATATAGCTAAAAAGACTTTTATTAAAGATATAAGGTTCTAGATTTAGTAGTTAATATTAAAGGATTACTTTATATATACTATAAACTACTTTATAATATATAATATTCTAGTAAGCCTTAAAAGAAGATTCTAACTAAATATAAAGACTAAAGAATAATAGTTAATTAGAAAGTATTAAACTCTAAAGACATTTAATTATATAACTTTAGTTAAGCTCTAGCTTCTAAAGTAGAATATAGTTATAAAAAAGTATTAAAAGATTGATTTATTAGAGATCTAGAATAGTAAGCCTTTATTCAACTTTATTAAAGCTATCTAGAGTAAATATCTAACTTTCTTCTTAATTTAGAATATTAGACTAATAGAAAGAAACTATAATATTAAGCTATATTAGCTAATTTAGATATTCTAAGACTATTAGAAGTCTCTAAACTCTAGAGCTATATATATAAAGTATATAGTCTTCTTAATATTTAGTAAACTAGACTAACTAGATAGTTAGGATTTAAAGAATCTAGTTAATTAAAAGCTAAAAAAAGCTTAAAATAACTAATTAGGAGTTTATAATATAAATAGAACTCTCTATATATATAGAAAGAACTACCTTTATAAAGACTACTAGACTCTAAACTCTAGTAAAAGCTTAATTAGCTAGATATCTAGTTAAAGGATTAAATAGTTTATCTAGAATATATTAAAGATAACTAAATAGTTAAAAGATATTATATATAAAGCTATACTTTATTAGCTTATAGATTAGCTAATATAATCAAATTAGCTAAATATAGCTAAT
>KN832914.1:0-44892 GCA_000827325.1 Oidiodendron maius Zn
TTAAAGTTTTATTTCTAAGATCTAGAAGTTATTATAGTTAATATATTATATTAATATCTTAACTATACTCTATATCTTACTCTAGCTATATAATAACTATTTATTTATAATATTAGTCTAGTCTTATAGTAACTAGTATACTAGTTTAGTTTATATTAACTTATTTATAAAATATCTAATATTTTATATTATATTAGATATTATATATATAAATATCTTTTAAATAAAGAATTATCTTTTAATATTAAAATTAAGTTTTAAAATTAATATTAATTTTATCTTATTTTATTCTTTTAATTTATTTAATCTTTAATTTAATTTATATACCTTTAGTCTAAAAGAGAAAATTCTAATCTTTTAATCTAGATAAAAAGATTCTATATCTTTATATAAAGGATTTAGAATTAAGCTATTAATCTAGACTATTTATTCTTTAATTTAATTCTATATTACTTTATTTAATCTATAGAGTTTCTTAATTATTTTCTTTAATTAATAAGCCTTTTTAAATATAAAATATATATTGATTTAATTAGATAATATAATATACTAATATTTCTTATATATAATAATATAAAATTTAAGTAAATAAAGAAGAAATTAATCTATTTTTCTAGTATTCTATCTTTTATCTAGATTTCTATCTACTTTCTTTCTTCTTTATTTAATCTTTAATACTCTTTTATTAGTTTTCTATTTTCTATATTATTTCTTTTTTCTATTCTTTTATTAAATATTATTTAAAGTACTAGATATATTTTCTATATTTCTTATATTAATATATAATATATAAATCCTTATTTCTATATATATAATTTACTTTAAGTTTATCTTAAATCTATAAAGTCTAATAATAATAAAAATATATAATCTATAAATTCTAATAATAGTAATAGAATCTATAGATTCTCTAATATTTATAATATCCTTTTTATATCTATCTAAAGTTATTCTAGTATTAACTCTAATTACTAGTTTATTCTAAAATCTAATCTTTAGTTTATTTCCTTTATTTAAATTTTCTAAAATATCTAGTTCTTTAATTAGTTTATATTTAATAGACTATATTTACTATAATAAATAATTATAGATAGATTTTTTGCTATTTTTATAGTTAATTTCTTATTATATATACTTTATCTATTCTATTATTAATTTTTAGCTTTCTAATTACTTATCTAATTATAATATTAAAACTTATAAAATAGATAATCTAAAAATCTCTAGATAATCCCTTATATTTTTTTAGTACTAAAATATTAAGATTTTAATTTATCTAAAACTTTTAGATAAGTCTATCTAAAGTAATAATATTAGAGATAAGTTTATTTAAAGTAGTAATATTAAGGATAGGTTTCTAGTAATACTAAATAAAGCTATAAAATAATTGAAGGTATTATTAGACTATAAGTAGCTTTAGTTAATAAAGGAGTTAATAAATCTTAATTAGATTAGATCTAGAGATTAGATAGGTATATATCTTAGGCCTATCTAGAATACTCTATAATATAAGAGAGTTAAGGGATTCTTTATAGATATCAAGAAAGAGTACTAGAAGGTTAGAGTTAGTAGAACTGTCTCTGATAGGCCTAGCTACTTTATTATATCTACTATTATCAATAGATCAAGCAAAGACTCTTGAATTATAATTGAGGAGCCATTTGGTATATCAGCAATTTATTCTTCTGTCTCTGATCTATATATCCTATCTTGAATTTATAGAGTTCCTAAGAACTGATATAACTCTTCTCTACTAGGTCCAATTGTCCCGTTTCTAACCTTTGGCTCTGATAACAAAGCTATTAAGAAGGCAAACGATACAAAGATAGGATTGGGAGCCTCGATCTAGAGCTCGGACATCAAGCACACTAACTGTATTGCATGTATGATCGACGCAGGTAACGTTTAGGTCAACACTCACTTTGAGATTGATCCTCGCATGCTATTTGGTTGCTATAAGGAGAGCGGCTTAGGTGTGGAATAGGGCATTGCGGGTTTGAAATCATTCTGTAATATATAGACTTTATTCTTGCAGAGGACTTCACTATAGTATATCAGAGTCTCGGTTAGTTTTTAAAATAATTGTTGACCTGATATTAGAGCCTCAAGCATATAGAAGGCGATACAGTACTGATATACACACAGAGCCTATACATTGAGTGCTTAGCCCTCTCTAATTAAGCTTACGTATACAGCTTACGAGTCTTATGGACTATAAGCGTGTATATAAGGGCTGTATAGCATCCGTAAGGAGGTTCCTTAAGTTGTCTCTCCATCACTCAATAGTCAATATAACTGAGTTTCACCTTAATTCCTGACTACGACCTGCGCATTACCTGACCTCTAATCAAGAATAATTATCCAAGATTTGTGTGAAATGACAAAGGACATAAGCTGCATATGTTCCAGCCCATACTCGAATCGATCGAATTCACCAATAACCCAGGCCACCCACGAATACCTCAAGTACCTCATATTATAGGTGAAAGTCGAGCTAACGTAAATAATGTTCAAAATCCTAAAAGGATCACCTACTACTTCCTATATAGATGCTATTATGGACATCGCATTCAGCTTCTGGGTTGGAACGGACTCTCAGCACAGAATTGATTTCTGTTATTGAAACGTGGTGGAGATGGTACAAAACTTGCCATATTTCAAATTCGACCTCATAATCTCCTCAGAACCTGTACTTCTGGGCACTATTTCCCTTTAGGCCATGCTCGCATATCGAGCCTAGGGTACCTTTTTCTAATCAGTTGCCCTGTAATTGCTTATCATCAAGCATCTCCCTAGGGAAGATTGTCACATTAAGGCCCTCTTGCTTCATAAACCATCTAGTTGTAGATAAGCTAGTCACTCGTGAGAAGCAGAAAATTTGTAGCTTACATGCATCTCTCTGTCCATTCCTCATTTGGATTTGTCAGCTTCATATCAAAATGCATGAAAAGTGTCGGAATAAGCTACAATAAGAGATGTTAACATTTAATGGCCTTCCATAACCTTCTTCTCTTACCTTTGATATTTCCATCATAGCGAGATCTGTCTAATAATTAGTATGTACCAGATTGTCAGATAAGCACCATACTGACTCTTTCCAATGCAAGTGCGAGATCCTCTGCCCCATGAGAAAAAGCAGCGTTCTAAGACAATTAGCTTCGTTACCGAGATAGGGCTTTAATAGGCTTCTCAGTGTGTACCCATATCACCAGTGTCTTGCTGGAGCCACCTGTCCGGTCTGAACACTTCCGCATCATTGCCAAAGATCTCGTAATTGTAATGAAGGGCCCAAGCATTTACCCCAACCGTCATCTTCACTGCTGATTAGCATTCAAGCCTCCTCAGAAGGGAAACACTTACACCTTCTGGAATAAAGTGGCTATCGATATGGATTCCGCCGGGTGGAACAACACGAGGAAGCGCCAGTCCTGAAACAGGAAACATACGCATGGATTCGTGTATACATGCTTGCAGATACGGCATTTCCTGCGCCTGTTTGAGTGTAACAATGCTACTCACGGAGTCTTTCTGCTTCAAGTCTTCAATTTCATCTATAAGCTTCTGCATGCACTCCGGCGTTTTCAATAGGTAATATATGATCGCTCTGAGGGACGCAGCTGTAGTATCGCTCCCGGCAAAGATATTAGTTGACACCATAGAGATTACGGCCTGGTCATTCATCTCCTCTGGCTTCATCTTTTGCATTTCAAACAGCTTGGCGAGAATGTCCGGGCGATGGCTTCCACGATCCTTTCGAGCGTTGATCTCCCGAATGGCGAACTCGCGGATTTTCCCGTGGCGATTATTGAGCGCAATATGATTTCCGATCATGGGTTCCAGAAAATCGTGTAGCCAGTACAGCGAGGGTATTTGACCAATCCAAGACCCTGAAAGTGCGACCTCTTCGATCTCACCGAAGGCACCGTCGTCTTTGCCCTTGTCCAAGAATCCGAACGGCTTTGAGAAAGTTACTTCTCCGATCACGTCTGAAAGACAGAGTTAGCAGCTTATATATGTAGATGAAAAAAATTGAGAGTGGGTTTACCGAAGGCAAAAAGTTGGAACCAAAGGCCCATGTCAAGGCTCTGACCAAGTATTCCCCGCATTTTCCCCAGTAAAACCGAGATCGTCTCATCAACGTACGGCTCCATACTCTTCAGAGAATTCAGAGAATATATTCCGCTGACAAGCTTGCGATGAGAGGCGTGTATTTTCTGGCTTCGTTCTGCAAAGAGATCAAATTTACGACTGCCTTGCCAGACGCCGTAAAAATCGCCTTTTCTAAACTTCGAGCCGGCACCTGCATCGACACTCACATTAGGACTACTCCTCCGATATATTACCGTAGCGAATAATCACCATAGATTGTTCTGAAAGCGGCAGCATCATTCACGGAGACTTCGTTCGGGCCTACACGGACTATCTTCCCATATCTCTTATGGATGCGCAAAATTTCACGATGTGGATCTCCCTGTAGCGCGTGCCGTATTAACCACCATTTAGAGAAGCTGGCACTGAATGGCCCCGGGATCCCGCTCAAGGGGGAAAGATAAAGGATAAAGAGAATGTAAAGTGCAGGAAAGGCGACTGGGATAATGAAGAAGCTGGTGATAGAATAGTCCTTCCAGGCGGCTGAGAGGACCATTTTCGAACTTGCGATTGGTCTTTGTTGTTGTTGTTGTCGTCGTTGCTGTTGAGATTAGTATAAGCTTCAAAAGTTGGGAATCCCAGTAGACCATGGGAAATTAATAGTTCCCTTCTATTAGTACTATAAATAAGTTATGTATGCATAGTACAAAGACCGGGAGTAAAGTGCCGTGAAACCCGTCCCCACTCCGCTCAAATGGACTTTTCCATACATATTATTCCACCTCCCATTCCCGGTAATAGCCAGCTTTAGCAAAACTTGGTTCAAATGCGGATCCTCAATATTCTTCCTACAATAGATCTTTGGCTTTGGTTAAAGTAAGCGGCGAAATACTCAAAAGTAGGCTCCTAGCACCAACTCCAGAATCATTATTGTCACTGTCAAGAATCTGAGCGGTACATATTCAACGCTTCATATCCCGCCTGCTTGCATATTTCCGACCCTCTCCGGCCATACTGAATCGATTTTGCAGTTATAAAGGAGTAAAATTCCCACCAGGGGCTAGTCAAACTCGATTTTGTGGTGAGTGTGCTTCCGGTTGATCTCTTAGTCTGAACCACATTCAACCTATAATTTTAGTGTTGCTCAAGCACTTTTCTGTCCCATCAGATGCTAGTTTTACTGTATAAACTTGCATATAAGTCCCCCTTTTGCTATAAGCCCCCCTGGCTTATAAGTACCCTCCTGGATAAGGTCGCTGTCCAGCCCTAACAAAAATTGTCTCGCACGGGCCGCATAGGGCAGGTAAATGCGCTTAGGACATATCACCCCATGCGGATGTATGAGTAGGGCTTGCTACAAACGATTAGAAAGCTCAGGCATTGATAGACTAATGCGGAAGCTACTTTTACCTCAGCTAGGACTATATATCCGCGTTGAAGCTGACTAGAGCATGTGACCTAAGCCTGTGGCGTCTCCACAAATGTTGCCGTGAATCCAATCCTCACATATTGGCCGTGAGGATATTGGCCTCAAGGGCTCATTACAACCAACAATGGCTTATCCTGCGCGGAACTATAGGGCTATCGGATTATTCTGATACTAAAATACATAAAGAGAATACGTCGGGGATGCTCCGCTAGTGTCTCAGTTGGGGCAACATTCTGGGTCGGTTGCAGAACTCTTTAGCGCATTATGACGGTGCTGCGAGCAAGGAGTACGAGGCACTTTGTACAAGAGGAGAGTACATTGGCCGCACCAGACTTGGGGACTGGGTATAGCCGGGAATAGGAGAGAGGAGCGAGCAGTCTGTTGGTCTTTTACATTGATAATAACGCGGCCCTACGCTGGCAAGATCACGGCCTCAACTGGAATTGAAGCCCGAACCCGGACATCGACCTATCTTCCGCTGCATCCGCTCAGCTCCGGACCCACGTTGTCCATTTCGCGAATTCTTTTCCTATTCAAATATGTAACACGCTTCAAAAACGTCTAGGGATAATATATCAGAGAGTAAGTGATATAAATTCGGTTTCGAGCCGCTCTAAGCTTTGTACACAACCTGCGACTGTGCCGCACTCATCATGTCGTCAAAAGGGAAGCTACAGACTGGGGCTATCGACGAGGAGCTCAAGCAGGCAGGTGTCATTGTCGGCGACGGAGGAGCCAAGGACTTATCTGCTTACTCTGTATAGATTATGGAACACATGGATCTCCCTTCTCTTGACTACTCTGACATCCATGTTTATCGGAAACAGACATCTAAACGGGCTCCCATAACCCCACCACCACTTGGTGTTGAGGAGAGCGATCGTCAGATCCTAGTGAGAGATGGATCCCGCATCCGAATTAGAGTCTTCAGACCTACGGAGAGTCCTGGATCTGGAAGCCCATTAATTGTATTGATTCATGGCGGCAGCTTCTGCGTTGGTAGCCTAGAAAGTGAAACTCCAAGGTGCCGGAGTTTTGTGCAAGCCTTTGGAGCGGTGTGTGTAAGCGTTGGCTATCGACTTGCCCCGGAGCACCCGTTCCCTACTGCGCCCAACGATTGTTGGGACGCTTTGAGATGGGTTGCAGCGAATGCCACCGCATTAGGTGCTACACCCTCGCGAGGATTTATTGTTGGAGGAACATCTGCAGGGGCCAACCTGGCGACAGTACTAGCTCACCTAGCTCGTGATGAGAGGCTCTCTCCTCCTCTAACAGGTCAATATCTCTGTGTGCCTTCTGTTCTTCCTCCAACGGTCGTGCCTCAGAAGTGGAAGGCCCAATACCTGTCATACGAGCAGCACAAGAATGCCCCGATTCTACCTCGAACTGCCCTGGAGATGTTTGCAAATAGCTATAAACCTAACGACGGTGACCCTTTATATGCTTCATTCAACTGGCCAACTTCCACCGACATATTTCCAAGTGTGTGATGTGGATCCGCTGAGAGATGAAGCACTCATCTACGAAACGGTTCTGAGGACCGAGTGGGAAGTCAAGACTAAGCTCGATGTATATCCCGGACTACCACACGGCTTTTGGTTCATGTTTCCCACTCACTCACGGGCGGAAAAGTTTCGCAAGGATTTAATCAAGGGCACGGAATTTCTCCTAGGGTTGTAGCCAACAGAAGAAGCCGAGCCCGCCCAGAAAGATGAGACGAGCAAGTGGTATCGATACTGTTCGGAGACGCTTGATGCCTGTCTGTACTCCTCGCACTTCAGATTGGCAATTTGATACTAGTCGATTGGGTAGGAACTGACTCTTGTTGTGGCAGCAGATTGAGCTTCGTCTGATTCCTGGTTTGAGTATGGTGGAATTAGTGCTCTTTCGGGTGGTAGAGCATATGCATACTTAAAACAACGTCAGTCCTGTCAATAGGAACGATATAACCAATTCAGATTCCTTACTCTGATCTTGGCTTTTTCCAGAATAATATCATTGCACAGATGCATGCGATATTCTCCTTGAGAGCATACGACACTTAGTTTGATAGAGAAGTGATCCTGTGCTGTTTCAAATATTATTAGAAATGAAAAACATATAACCGGACACCTCTCTTAAGGTCGGCCATCGCGATCTGCGTGCTTTCCAACTTATGAGATGGTCAGTTTCAGGCCATCCCAGGTCCGTCCAGTAGGGCGCAGAGAAAGCCCTGACACTGTGCTCAAACGTAGAGATACCAGTTTTTGCCTCATGTATGCATCAAGATTAACGTGTATCCTTTTGAGACTACTGGGGCTGTAAGAAGCATATGATGATCAAGCCATTTTAATCCAATATATGTGTCGCCAGGCCGCTACAAACCGCCGTCCAATAGACCCCCCTTGGCCCCAGGGTTCGGTACAGGCGGGGTTTGGCCTATTCCCGGCCTAATCCGATTCACCCCATGATTGCATGGGATATCCTCCCGAAGACCCGAGCCCCCCTCCTTTAATTCCTCGTGCTGATTTATATTGCAGTCATTTCGTGGGCCATGCTGCTTGGTGGTCTCCTGAAATAAAAACCACCTTTTCTTTCAACACAGATAAATAATTGTGAATCGATACTAATATGAGTTCAACAGTTGTGCAGAGTCCGAACAGCCGAGACATGCCTCAACTTCAGCGAAAACCGGTACCGGTCCGGGCTTGTACTGAATGCAAGAGGTTCTGTAATCCATTCAAGATTCCCATATGCGGTTTCTGACATAATTGGACAACAGGAAGAAAACCAAATGTTGGAATTCATTCCTTCCCGGTTATCACAGTTCTTGACCTAATCCGCTGTTAAAGGTGATAGGAAACTTCCAATATGATCTCTATGCGATCGCATTGGCGTGGGATGTATCTATCCAGCGAGGCGGCACTACCGCCGGCAACAGAGACTACTGTCAGATGAGATAATCAATCGAATCTCCACGCTGGACAACGGCAAGCTCTGTAGGTACTGTCGGCCTTCCTTTTCCATGTTTACTGATATCCTCAGCCCTTGATCGAGCTCTTAGACTATGATAAGTCTGAGAGCCTGCGCCCATACCTTCTACAGCAACGGGTCCCGGAACCATACATCTTGAGGCGACCGATATCTCAGAACAATCATATCGTTCCGAAAGCACAGATGCACCGGATTCTTTGGAAGTCAATACTCCGACGTTACTGGAATTGATGGAACAGAATCTGTTCTCCTTCGAGCAGGACTTCCAGATCATACCTACCCCACCGATTGATTGGAATTTGGACCATTGGCCAGCGAATGGTGAGCATACGTCAGACGAAGCGCACCCACCCGGACACCCTGTCCAAGAGACGAGAACTGCCATAGAACTGCCAGAAGATGCCTTTACTTCTGTAGATGGAAAGATACTGTTAGCAGACCCGAGGGAGGAGGGCCATGATCTGTGCTCGTTACTTGTTTCCACAGAAATTGCAGACCACCTGTAAATATTCCTTGGCCCGCCGGATTTCCGTAGCTGACAATTCATAGAGTGGAGCTGTACTTTGAGTCTATCCAGCCTATTTTACCCCTACTACAACGCTCGGAGTTCTATCCGGGAATGCTGGGCTCACACCTCTGTAGCGCAGACCGGTATCAGCACCTGGACTGGGAAACCGCATTAATCCTTAACGGCATGTTTGCTCTCTCAGCACGGTTCTCTAGACGAAAAGACTTCCGGACTCTGGGCCAAAGGAGAGATGCGTACCTTTTGCTGAGAGAGCCCTCGCTCTATGTGAATTTTCTCGTCATACAGGCGCGTATTATAGTCCAACACTCAAATACTTGCAGGGTTTGATCCTTCTTACTTATTTCCAGTTAAGTTCTGGACCCTGCCCCCAAGCTTGGCATTCAGTTGGCCTATGTGTTCGCATGGCATATGATCTATCCCTCCATATGACGGATCAAGCCCCAAAAACGTACAACAAGACGAAATGCGGATCGGCTGACGAATGGGCGAAAGATGAAGAAAAGCGTCGGGCTTGGTGGGCAGTCTTCAAGATTGACACTTTCTCATCGGCCACGATGAGAAATCCTTTCATTATTGACGTGGATAGAACGTATGTTCACCTCCCAGCCCCTGATGAAAACTGGTATGATCACCAGCCCGTGGTATCTACGCCACTGTTGCCCGGGGGGCCACACTCTGCCTGGAAGAGCCTTGTAAATTCCCCTAACAAAAGCGAATATGCTTGGTTCCTTGTTGCGAATTATATCATGAGATCGTATCAGGATGCCTATGAAAAATGGCAGCCATCTAGCCAGATTTCACAAGATCTATACGCAGTGCAATGTTTTGCCTTAAGCTTGCCATCTAGCTTTCACTTGTGTGGGTTGAATTTGGATTTCGATGAGTCTAATTTTGGGGCTAAAAATTGGATCATCCTAACCCATATTATGATTCAAACGTATGCATTCCCCAATTGGCATCTTCCGCCTATTAAAGGATCGTAACTCATCTTGAACCTAGTGCAAATTGTTTCATCGTCCTCAGGAAGGAGGGAGAGTCACTTACCGGTAGGCCCATATTGGGCCTTCCTACCCGTCGCTCTGCCCCCTTACGTGATTCAACTGCCTACGATGAGGCTGTTAAGAAATGCGGTCGGTACACTCATGAACTGTTCCGAGCGGTGCGTTATTGGACATCGGATTTCATCCCATCAGCGCTGCCTTTTATCGCGTGTGCTTTGATGGGGCCTGCTGGGATTCATATTCCGCGCCGCTTCCAACCCAACATGGCTGACAACCGTGGCTTGCTTCAAAGACACCTACTTGATCTTGTCTTAAAGCGGGTTGCCGAGTATTGGGCCATCGGTTCGCTACTTCAAGGTTGCTATGCTAAACCATGTGACTAGCCCAGTAGAACCTCTGTTACTGACATTGCCTAGATTTTGTCGAGATTCTCGATACCGCAGCGGCTGTTGAAAGCATCACAGTACTCAGGCCAGAAATAGCACGAGTCAGGGTAATGATGCCAGATAGTCTGCCAGTACCAATTTCTCGATTTTGATCCGCGAAGAAACACCAAAGGCTCTTCACTTGCAATTCAAGTCTATACGGACAAAGAGTCCATGGGCAGGCTACACTGTTTTGTACAGCATTCAGTCTAACAACAATTACAGTTGCTCTATTTATAGTGATCTCTAGGACCCAGCCCGTTTCTCCCACGATCAAATGCACATTCTGTTATTACCACAGAGCTCACAGTTCTATGTGAAATACCTTTTCATATTGCGCATACAACATTCTCCGAGTTGAATAGGCAGCTTCTTTCCGCAGATCTTATTTTCTATTTGCGGTGTAAAAAAACCCTGGTGAGATCAAGTACCGGAGAGGGGCATGGCTGATGACTAGGAGACTATAAGGGATATGACATGTAAAATAGCAATGCCTCGGTTGTGCTATGAGTAAGATTGAATCATACCGAGTAGATCATCAATATCTTCGCCCTGTCTGGGCCTAATCCCGAATAGTCAGAGTATTCAGCTTATTGTCTGCGTTTCCACCAGTCACGAGCAAGCCAGGGGTTCGCCCAAGGGCATAACGATCCAACTTCGTGACATTTTGTAGACCGTTATGACAAGTACCTGCCACCTTCACGTTTAGTCTGCTGCTCTCTCAAGGTGCGCTGACGTGATTTTATATGTCAGCGTAGTCACAGGTCGCACTTTATCAGTGGGGATATGCCGGTGAATATACGGCACCGGGACATAACGGCCGTGCGGAGATGTCCCAAACCCGAAAAGCCCGCCCAATTGTCGTCCGCGTCGAAATACCGTCAGTCATAACCGGTACAGCTGGCGTGATCTCTGCATCAACGTGTTAATTGACCGGATGGCCGGCAGACGTATTCAGCCTTGACGAGGCAATTCGCTGCCGTTCTTGCGCTTACCGGCCTCCGAGTGTCTCCTAGATATTAAAGAGCTGACTCGTTCCCACGTCCACATCCGCTGTGGAGCAACCTTCGATCAAAATGAATAGCATCTATCAGCGAACCCCCGCTGTCCCTGTTTCGAGTTTAACAGGATCTCTACCTAGCGCTACCATCGCCGAAGATGTCAACCACAACCTTGTCGCCTCCTCCGTCTTGGGAAATCTATACAGCCTGGATGCTATCCACCTCACTGACGGGGCTATCTGGCGAGATCTATATGCCATGACAGGTACCTTGAGAACATTCGTGGGCTCAAGCCGATTTGCTTCTGCATGGAAGGAACTGTCGACACTCCATCATCCGTCGAATTTCAAGCTTATTGAAGGCAGCTCGTCAGTCGTCCGTGTTAGTCCGAGCACCAGTTGGGTCCAAGCCCGGTTCACTTTTGAAACGGAGGCTGAACCCCGAACCCACTCTTCTGGTATCATCGGGGCTGTACTGGACTTGAACGGGGGATGGAAGATTTGGTTGTTGAGCACTATCCTTGAGCAAATAGATCGATTTCCAAATCCTGATATTCTTGAGACACGATCGCCTACACTTCAAGCCGACGGTGATGAAAGTTTCAAGAAGACTTCTTTCGACTGCGTGGTCGTGGGCGCCGGCATGGCCGGGTTGTGCACCGCTGGAAGACTGGAAACTTTGGGCATGTCATACGTAGTTTTGGAACGCAACAAGCATATCGGAGACAACTGGACGCAGAGATACGAATCTGTGAGACGTAAGTTGAACTCTTTAAACGAGAGTATGTACCAATGCTTACAACATGTGCAGTCCACACGTCCAAAGAAAATGGTATGGGATACTTGAATCTTCTGTATAAAACTTATTTCTAATCGGCTTTGCACAAGCTCATCTGCCATTCGGCAGAACCTTCTCACCTGAGGATCCTTACTTCCTTGGGGCTGAAGATCTCGCTAGAGCCTATCAAAAGTTTGTCGATCAATATAGGATAGTGAGCTTCTCCAGCCGTTTTCGTTTCACTGTACTTCACTAACCTCTGTCTTCCTACTCTAATAGAACGTATGGCTCTCCACGAATCTCGAACACGCCTCTTGGAATGAGGAGAAAAAGGGTTGGTCACTACAAATCCAACAAAATGATAGAGAGAGGACCATTCAATGTCGCCACCTTGTCTTGGCATTAGGACCGGGGGGTGCTATTCCCAGAATGCCAAGCTATCCCGACCAAGTAAGACCAGAGCTTGCCGTGACTATATCAGTGACCTGAGTCATGCGTAGGAACAATACAATGGCTTAGTAATGCACTCGGCCTCCTATAAAACTGCACGGCAATGGAAGGGAAAATCCGCGATCATCATCGGCTCAGCAAATACCGGTGAGAGAAGCTCTATTCGTGAGAATTATATCATTCTGATATTAGTGGACAGCGCACGACGTAGCTGAGGATATGGTTGAAGCTGGCTTGTCATCCATCACCATGGTGCAGCGAAGTCAGACAGGTAAGCCACCGCCCCGCTAAAGGAGAATAATTCTTCTAAATAGGAAGCTAACCATCTCAGCTGTTATCCCCGTAGAATATTCCTCGTTCTTCAATGATCGTATGTCGGCTTCAACTCTCCTCATTTAATGCTAGGCTGAGATATTCTTACACAGGCATCTATAATAACAAATTAGCAACCGAAGAAGCGGATCGACTGGCACTTTCGCTTCCAATCGTCGTGACACGCTTGGTCACGTTGGAACGGTTCAGAGTCTTTGCAAACCGTGACACTGAGCGCTTCGATGCCCTTGAACGTGTTGGCTTTAAGCTAGACCGCGACTGTGATCTCTGGGAGGCGGTGTGCGACCGTATTGGTGGCCACCACTTGGACGTCGGTTGTGGAGCAAAGATTGTCCGTGGTGAGGTTAGTGAACCACCCAAGCCGATTTTGGCCGCTCTAAGTCACAGTGCCGCAGATCAAAATGAAATCCGATGCAATGCCTGTCCGCTATACACCTACAGGTATTAGATTCAGCGATGGTAGCGAGCTGGACGCAGACATCATTATCTTCACCACGGGATTTGAAGGCAATATGCGAGATGCCGCAGCCCAGCTAGTCGGTAACGAAATCGGTCAGAAGTTGGAAGATTACTGGCGCGTAGACATGGAAGGCGAGTTCCGAGGCGTTTGGAAACCTATTGGACGTGAGCTTCCTGCTCTTGGCTTACTGTACTTCATTGTAAATTGTGGCTGATGATTTGTAGATCCAGGAATCTGGTACACAGGCGGCAGTATCGCTCAAGCCCGCTACTTTTCGAGGTTTTTAGCACTGCAGATCAAGGCAGATGTTGAGGGTGTCCCTCTAGAGCGATACACAAAGACTCCGGCATAGTTTAATATCTCAGGAACTTAGTGCTGGGCTTGGTTTTTGTCATAATTCCTACTTGTAAGCCAATAATCCCAGGTGGTACATTGTGAGCCTATGAGAAGTGGGAGTCCGAAGAGGATTATCCGAGTTTATTAGACTACTATAGAAGATGCCGTGTCGATAATAAATAGTTACATTGTTCCTCTGCAACTCAATTAAGGTTGTAGTCAGTTTGTTCCAAGTTCAGCGGAGTGAGATATGTTCTACCCAGTAGCTGGTTCTCGACTACCTGTCTTAATGCGGAGTGGAAGAGACAGGTAGATGTTGAGTTGCAAGCGAGAGTGCAGTCCGAGTACCAGCCTCAAGAGCGAGACCTTTCAATTCTTCGTCACCATATTGCGTTGGCGGCTCAAGCAACTTCAGTGCTGGTTCAGCGTTAGCCAGGGGAACGATTGTTAATCCAAATTGAGACGGCGGTGCACATGGATTTGGGGAATATCAGGTGTGTGATTAGGAAGTCGGCCTTGGCTATAATTTCGACGTTCAGCGATCTGGGGTGTGCAAGGCTAAGGTTCTTGAGTTGTTCTGAATAATATGTGAATTGAGGCATTGGGTCCTCCATCTTGCATCCCCTGGAAATCGGAGAAAGGACTCATCCCCATTGTCGTTCTCTCTGCATCCCCCGCTTCTACGATGCCAAATCTCGCTCTTTTCTCCACTCTGCCTCCCCAAACGTCCGTCCTAAACAACTAGTCGATCAAATGTCCATTCGCCCCGTCGTTATCCATCCCATTAAAACCTGGCCTCGATGGTGTTCTTCGTAGCCTGTTTGAAATATCCAACGAAGACTGAAATCTCATCTTCCATTAAAACCCCTGCTGTGGCACCGCTATCAAGTAGGATATTGTTCGCGCCCACAGCCTTGCCCTTCTTGCTCAACGCCTGTTTCAGAACAGTTGGGTCCGCGGCTCTACTACAATTTCATGAAAAATGAACAATTTACTTGGCGTGCACGGCGGCGGTGAGTTCCTTCCATGCTTATACATACGCCGCATTATAGATGTTAGGGACATCAGAGTAGCCACCAGATTGCGGTGAAGTAAGCACCGTCGGAGATGAGTAGAGTACTGGGGTACAAATGCCCTTTGATCACATCAAGTCGGGGATGGGAACATGAGAGTCGTCAGCGCGGAACCCGGTTTAGGGATTTCAACGTTACCGATGCGCATAAGTTTGAAGAGCTTGTTGGAAGTCACCATTCTGGCGGTATTCGTACGGGGAGACATAGATATATGGAGGAGTGTAGAAAGTGAAGCTAGAGTTTGGAGATACGAAGACAGAGGAGAATCTTCTTTATATATTTATATTTATATTTATCTTTCTCGAGAGAGAAGTGGGAATACACATCTTTGATCTTTTGGATTGAAGTAGGTGCGATATTTCTGTGAGCTGTTTCGATTGCTCAGTATTTTCGAGTTTCCCAATGGCGGTCAAATTGAATACCGTCTCGCTACTGGCCGATTAACAAATACGTCATCCAGTTGTGAGTTTCCATATTCACTCTTGACGTAGTCCGTTTACTTATGCCCGCGATGCAGGAGGGTCATCCAAAAGTTGCCAGACAAGGTAGAGCGGAGCTAAGCGGATGCGGCGGAAGATGTTCGGGTTCAGGGCAAAACAATTCCCGCTGTGGCCGTATTGTCGCCGACTTCAGACCGTATCATTACCGACTATCCGGACACTTCTTCAGATCACCCTTGTTGGCTAATACTACCTGTGAATATACCTGCAAAAAAACTCTTGCGTGCCCGACGAGGTCACCAGAAACCATGGCTCCTCAGGTTGGCGTATTGTCGCCAAAACCTCGTTCATTCAAAGATCTGACCATCGACAACCTCACCTTCCATATCATCCGCATGAGCACCCAGGTTAATGATACCCGGGTGAAGTACCTAACTACAAAGCTTATCCAGCACCTGCACAATTTCGTCCGCGACGTCCAGCTACAGACAGATGAGTGGGAGGTGGCCTGGAAGTTCTTAACAAAGGTACCTTGCCTCCCCGCACCACCTGATAATCACTTCCTTCGCACCCTGAATTGCTGCTCCTGCTGACTACCAATGCTAGGTTGGCCAAGCATGTACTCCCGAGAGGCAGGAGTTCGTGCTCCTCTCCGATATGTTGGCATTTCAGCTCTAGTCAATGCCATTAATAGCAAGCAGACTTCAGAAGCTACCAAGTCGTCGATTCTGGGACCCTTTTTCAATGATACGTCGCGCTTGTTCGATAACGGTCAGTCCATCACCTCGAACGAAGTGGCAGGTAAGCCGATGCTCATCCGAGGCACAATTGTGGACACGGCTGGGAAACCAATCCAGAAAGCCCTGGTTGATATATAGGAAACCAACGGCAATGGATTCTACAATATACAAGATATTGAATATAGCAAACCGGATTGTCGAGGGAAGTTTCATACGGATTACAATAGTAATTTCTACCTCAAGGCTGTGAAGCCGGTGGACTATCCTATTCCCAACGATGGCCCGGTGGGAACGCTCCTGTCCCTTTTTAACAGAGACTGCCATCGTCCAGCTCATATAGTAAGTGGCCAGCGACCTTCGCGGGAACTATATAATTACTGAAGCTCCTAGCATTATATAATCACCCACCCTGCATACAAGAAGTTGGTAACAGCAGTATATTCAAGAGAAAGCAAGTTCATCCAGGAAGACCCGGTTTTCGGTACCAAGCAGAGCCTGGTGGTTGATATAATATGGACGGAAGATGCAGTGCTAGCCGAAACCTATCGAATTCCCTTCTTTAGAAGGGATATCGGTAACGAGAAGAGGCGGGGTTTCTGGTTACTTGATCGAGACTTTGTACTTGTTCCAAAGCAGTCAAAAGAAGGTTGCCCGTAATCTCACTCGACCGGGAATTACTCTATGCTACCAATGTCTATCATTTTTACTGCTACTGACTGTGACTTTGGACCCCTGTTATGTTTGGGGTTTTGCCATGTCCCCCTTGCTTTTCGTGGCTTGCTTACGTGCTGATTCACTAGACATCACATCTATCACGGCTGATGCAGAGGAAAAACGTATGAATGTCCTGCGATTTACTTATAGAAAGATCGCACCTGAATCAGTCTGTTGTGTTCAACTTTACAAATCAGCTCTTGTCTCTTCTCCGGCCCGTGCCATTCGTAACAGCTCCCTAATATCCCCAATCTCAACGACTCGTGGATTCCAATACGGGTTACTGACTGCGATCTCGACCGCCTGATCAATATCATCTTCTTTCATCCCATAGTCCTTTGGATCCCTGTTAACCCTCAGCTTCCCCAGCAATGCATTCAGTCCTCTCATAGCATCGCCGTCACTTCCCGGTAGTACCTCAACCAGCTTCTTCATCACCTTGGGAATCTGAGGGGCGTTACACGCAAGGGCATGAGGCAAGATAATCTAGTGCGTATCAGAATGTGGCATTTTGAAGGAGCCGCCCAGAGTGTGGCAAAGCTTATGGGCCAAGGACATTCCGACCGCGCCGAGGCAGGTTGCGCACAGCGAGGCGCCGTACATGGCGGCCTGTCGTGCGGGGACGTCAGAGGGATAGTCTACGATCGTTGGAAGAGACGATGCGAGGGCTTTCACACCCTAAGCACCTAGAAGGAAAATGACTGGATTTGTGTTACGTGCTTCAACTGTGGATTATTCTCAACACGTCAAAGGGTATTAAGCTGGGGATGGGGTAGAACTAAATGCTAAAGACGAAGACATGACTGACCTGCATGCGCAATGGCAATGATCCCACTGGTAGCACTAATGGACTCGCGGAACATATATCATGAACTAAGAGCGCAGAATGCACATTCGGTCCAAACGGGAATTGGACGGCCAATGATTCCATCTCAATGCTGTTTTGCAATCTCCAAACACTCGTCTCTTCGACCATTCGGAGCATATTCCTGAATACCGGGTCCCAATTCTTGAATCTCTCATGCATCTCGTCAAGATCCCCCTTGGCAGAATAGACATCATCTGGGAGATCATCGGTATAAGGCACATTATAGACCTTTGCAGCGCGGTAGAGATTAATAGCCCTAGGTGGTTTGATTGCTTGAAGGGCTAAGAGTATTCCACTTTCTTGAGAAACTGACTCCATGATCTTTGGTTGAGATATTAGATTTCAAAGTAACAAGGTCGTGATTCTTAGAAAACTTACGACTCGCTTGTATTTACGATTCGCTATACATGCACGTTAGATGAGGCAAATATTGGTCGTATCTCTACATTGACCGCAGTTTCAGAACTTTCTCAGCACATCACGAGAGTAAATTGGGTTAGCAGCAGGGGATACTTGCTTTATAAGTCCTCTTTGTATTCTATCTTATCTTCCGCCGCATGCCTCGGTGCCACACATGCTATGCATAATTGCGAGTGGCCGAATCTCTTCATTGACTCGATGTATGGGCCTTGATCAAATGGCATAGGAAACATAACATATCTAGGGGCGCAGAGATCAATATAATATACCCTTAAGACAAGCTTTCATTCTACTCTCACTAAATATAATCCCTCAACGCATTAACTCTTATCTGTGCGGTTTCATCTTGCTCGGCACTTGACTGCAGGATATCGATCATGCGCTGGACATTTGTCATGGCTCTTTCGAACAAAGGATCTGAGAACTTGCACGATGCAGTGTTGCCACTTGTCTGTACCCGTTGCCCGTGCTGTTGGAGGAGGCCGGCAAGAATGAGCTGCAACGAAGATAGGTTAGATTTAACAGAACAAGACAATGGTTAAATTCGCTTACCGCTGCCATGAAGCCCTTGTGACAAAGGACCCACCATACGCTTGCTTCGTCTTGCAGCAGATTATAAAAGGCGAAGAATGGTCGTATGGCCTCAAGAGCTGCTTCAATCGCAGATCGGACTTTTGGTATATTCCCGCCTACATTATCAGACTGCTCTGCGCCCTCGGCCTGCACTAGCATCACACAATGCCAATAATTGCTTGCAAAGAACAACATCTGCCGAACGAGTCTCCTGTTTTTCCCTGCTAGTTCGGAAATGCTATTTTCGTTCCATCCGCGAAATATATCAGGCATCGAGCTGTATATTGTCCGGAAGCGGGTAAGGAGCTCAGAGCGACGCCGAGGAGTCGTAGCGATTGGAAGGGAAAGAGATCGGGGGGATGAGATACATTCTTGTACTAGCAATGCGAGTTTGTGGATGCCTGAAATGAAGCCTGCCTCAATGCTATTAGGTGATTGCCCACACCATTCTTGTTCCGAGGAGTGAGGGCCATCTTGAGCGGACTGGTGGCTTGTCGCGGAATTGCCTTCGGTGAATGGCGCGGGAACATCGACGTCAGCGTGGGTTGTTCCGGGGGGGAGTCTGAGGATCATGCTCATAAATGCATCTTGGCAGGTGATAGCCCTCCATAGAATGCGCCGTTCCTGTTTTTCGAAAGTAGTCAATTCTAGATCTAATCGGGATGGCTCCCGATTCAAGCCTAACGCGTAGGCTTGGCGGACGAGTATGCCCGCGAAGGCCCATCCATCAGAAGCGCGGTTATCATTTAGGAGGTAATAAGTCATCAGTGTCATAGCTTGAAGGGTACGAACGGAAGTAACGTTAAAGTAGGCGGAGAGCTGGAGTGATTGATGACAGGCACAGGCGTAGAACTCTGCTGCTTCCTTTTGGTCCGACGGCTTGATGCTACTCTTTGGGAGAATCAGGAATTGGGTCGCCATTGCAAGCATGATCAAGAGTAGGCCGAGAAAGGGCCCATCAGCCTCAGATAATTCCGAAGTGTCAAGTAACCATAGAGCGTTGTAATCATGATAAAACCGTGAGTGGTCTATTATGGAGATGATCGGATCGACAGACTCGAAATACTTTTCGAGGAGGCTGCTGGAGAGTCAATTTAACCGGCAGGATCAGAAAGTAATCATGGCTCTCACACTTCAGTTTGTTCTTTTCGCGGTAAAACTTGGACAACCTCGGTAAAACCTCCTCGCAAGGTCCAATAGTTAGGGAACGGGTTCCTTGACT
Organism: Oidiodendron maius Zn; assembly: GCA_000827325.1. Lineage (NCBI taxonomy): Eukaryota > Fungi > Ascomycota > Leotiomycetes > Myxotrichaceae > Oidiodendron > Oidiodendron maius. The sequence continues at coordinate 19,854 of KN832914.1, forward strand.
TAAGTTAGAGAATCGCTCGGCAATCTGCGGCACTCTTGGTAAAGTTAGACCTCACCCGGAACCTATCCCATAGATATTGCTGGCTCTCGAAACGGAGTACGGCATAAGTGAGAGCAGCGACTCTACTGAATACCTAGGCGGTGAAATGACCGAACCGTTACCGCTGTACGCACTAATTCGTGGGAGGCTCTATTTGTAGACATTGTTAGGCGTCCAGTCTGGTCCAAAAATTCCGCAAGAACAAAATGGTAAAATAGCACAAATGGACTGTCACTTGGGACATACCGAGTCATCATAGGTCGAGGTATCAGAAGGCGGTTGAGTCTGGCTACTGGGGCATGTCGTTCTTGATGGGCCATTGACATAGTGAATCCGAGCTTGCCGGGTTCTGTTCCTGTTACAAATATTAATGTGCAGTTGATTGAGCATGCATACTGATAAGTGAGATGCATAAGTGCAGGGTACGCGAGTGTTAGAGGATTCCAAATTTTCAATAGGATTGAGAAAGGCAAACATACTCGATGACTTCGGCTCTCTTTAGATAGACACAAACCGCTCCACGACGAATACAAGCTAGGCAGCTGTGTAGGTCATCGAATTAGTTTCACTATCCATACCAGGAATAGACGGGATGGGCATACTGGGGTCGGCCCCGATCGCACTGGAAGATGGTTCAGTTAGCGTCAGGCAACTATTAAAGGTCTATTAGACGTCACCTTCGTCTTTTTCTCTACACACTTGGTACAGGTCAATGTGGGCTTGTCTCTCTTCGGTTTCCCACCTTTCGGCGACCCGTCAGCAACTACGGGCCGCAAGGCATACGGCATTGATTCCGCGGGAGAAGCTGAGACTTCAGAAGGTATGGCTAAGACTAGTGAGGGTGCAGAAAGGGAACAGGTTGTTGTTAGAAGTCTGTTGTCGATTGAGCTGAAATTGAATAAAGTAGCTCGGTACCTCGGATTGTAAGCTTACCTCAACTGATGCGGGGTTAGTTGCCTAAAAGTTAATGCGGGGAATGCTAGGCCTTAATGCAGGTTGGCTCCTAGCTTAAGCGATCCTATCACTCCCAATTATTGTATGTACAGTGCTCTCACTGTCCCAACTCCTTCCGAGAATGGAACTTAGTACAGATACTGTCCAGAATCAACATAACTACTCTCGTGGTCTGTCAGTCCCTTCCGAGAATGACATGTATCTCGGCTCATGTTGACTTCAGCCCCTTAGTCTCCAGTGTGTGGATTTCACTGAATATGCCATTCTCAACTTAGTAAGAGAAACTTTAGTAATTAAAGAACAATCCGGGCCAATTCTTGGGTCTTCAACGTAACAGACCACTTCCTCCGCTCTCCTATTCCCGGCTATAACCGGTCCCCAAGTCACGTGCGGCAAATATACTCCTGTACAAGGCGCCTCATTCTCCGCGCAACAGTCATAGTGCGGTCAGATGTTGCGTCGAGTGGGGCTTAATTCAGGTGCACGTGATGTGTTCGTATTTTCAGGTAAATTTCAAAAGGAGGGTTCAACCACCCTTATACTTCGTGACTAGACTAGAATTCTAAATACAGTCTCAGATAACTCAAATAAAGAGGTTTCAGCATACATAACATATACTCCTTCATAAAGTCTATAATATTAGTATTTGAGTTGGGTTACTCAGCACCGAAACTGGACTAGCTTCTGGATACCGACCCGCCAGAATATTGCCACCAAAGCCCAACTGAGGGCGTTCAACACAGCGAAGTATCCCCGACCTATAAGTCCTCTGTTTCCTGCGTAGCACCTACCTTGGTCTCTCCGTGTTTCTTTATGTATTTTACGACCAGGACAGCCTATTGGACATATACTTCCGCGCAGAATGAGCCATTGTTGGTTATAACGAGACCTCGAGGCTAATATGCTCGGATAAGACTCACGGCAGCATTTTGTGATATGTCAGGGGCTTAGGTCACATGCTCGATAAGCTTCTTCGGCGCGGGGTATATAGTCCTAGGCGGGGTCAGAGTAGCTTCCGCATCAATCTATCAATACCTGATCTTTCTAATCGTTCGCAACAAGCCTTACTCATACATGCGCATGAAGGGGTATCCCTAATCGCATTTGTCTCCAAGGGTGCTCTTCCCTCCAAGCCCGTAGACTCGGTACTCTGGATGTGGGCGGGTCACACAATCGCAGTCGGTAGCAAGAGTAATGATATCGAACTCTTAGACGTCGGACCTGTTGACAACACCTGACTTGGAAATATAATCGCATGGGGGGATCGATTAGTTTAATTTTATCTTAGATAAAGACGTCATTGAATAGAAGACTATAAGTTAGAGATTTCCAAGCACTAGCAGACATAGCAGTCAACTTTAGAGGGATTTACGAGGTTTCACCTAGCTTCCCTACAGACTCTGCGAGTTATGCCCTCAGCTTCTTCTTCCAGAATCCATAGACCGTACTACGCGCTTCTGTCTTAGCCACCGCATATTGATAGATACTGAGGTTAATTCAAGGGCTGCTTGCTGCCAGAAGTTTTGGAAATGCGCTTCACGTTCTGCTTTTGAACATCCAGGGTATTGTTGTTGGTGTATAATTGTAACTGAGACCACCACTATCCAATATCCGTGCTGCGAAGAGTTCACCATATTCTTTCTTTGATATCCGTTGGCTCAGCCACGGCCGGTATGTTTTATCTCGATGGGAGAACTGTGTATAATTTCTGGTGAACATAGTCTTTGTAAGACACAATCAGTCACAGGTACTGGCACATGGATTATAAGGATCAACGCCTGCCCCGGTTCCGAGTAATCTGTCAGTTGATTCAGTGCTACAATAACGACACGTTTCCCTTTACATCAAGCCCATGTGGCCATAGAATGGAAAGACACTAGTGATTGTCTGATGATTCTCTCCTTTTAATATAAGGGCTGCAGGATTGGAAGCATAACTGAGACAGGGTAAGAGGCGCAGATCAACATTCTCGTCAGTCATTATACTGACAGTCTTCTGATCCACCCGTATGGTCGGATTCTGCCGCGATGACAGCAGAGCTGATTCAGCAGGCTGTGGTAGTTCTGAGTGGCTTATCGATGGAGTCGACATACTCTTTGACTTCTAGTTGAAATAGAATTCTTTTGACCAGTTCCATTCTGTCCAGAGGTCCTCGAGCGCAAATTGGTAGTAATGGGCATGCGAATCGAGACCTGAGCCAGGATAGTGGTCCAAGTAAGTAGGATTGCCTTCCTATTGGTCCGTAGGCTCTGTAGTGTAGCTTAGACTGACATCCACCAACACAGATACATCTACTGGTTTATAGGTGCCATCAGCAATAATAGTCGAAAGCTCGTCATTATAGCAGGGTTTTATAAGGCTATTCAATCTGCCGGAGCAGCTGTCATCTATCGGGTGGATGCCCTAAGAGCACCGTACATTTCCATTTTTGCAAGCACCTGGGGTCTTCTTGCTGCAGGGCTGCTCTTTGCAACGCCAGTTGTTTGGCTTAAGGTCAACAATACGACAGATATCGAGGTCGGATCTGAAATTTAGCGATGAGACAATAGAAGATGTTTTAGCTGAGGAAGTTTAAAGGGTTAGTAGATTTATGTACGAAAATCTTATTATGAGATAAGTTAGAGTAGACTAGGTGATCCAGTTTTGAAACATGCTGGAACCCGACGTCTTTGAAGGTATGATGAGGCTACTGACAGCATAATCCTTCTGACACTAGCAAGACACGGTTCTTGCGCTGTCCAGAGGCCATGTTGCTTATAGTCTCCCACGGCCACGCAAGCCAGGTTCTCCACTGCTCACCAATCACCTCATCTATCGTCTTGAGCATATGTGCTGGCCACCCTTTAATCCACCAACACCAATTCTGCGTGTGTAACAGCACGCAGTAAGATCCCAAAACGACTAGTGCCTCAGGACGATTCGATTGTAACAACGCCATATAATCCTCATGCACTAGCACCGGCCAGAAAAACACGATCGAATAATCACACCCAGCTGCTATTCCTGCGAATGACTGTCGAAGGAGCTCGATAGCACCAACGCAGACGTCAGCCACTCTCGGCTCAGCACTATCCAGAAAAGCAGCAGAAAGCCTGTCTAGATGTGCAGTGACGTCATCGCCCACCTTTCCGATGCTGCTTCCATATCCTTCCGTATCCCTCATATAGAGCATTGGTGCCATAGGTCCCACACACACCCATTCCCGGGTTTCTCTGAGAACGGAATTGACACCGCGGATTAGGACCAGCCACTTCATGATGGTTGAGCCGGATTCCTGGTTTGCAGTTAAAGAGAGTGTTCTTAAGCTGTCAGTAGACTGAGCCAAGGATGTCATGGCTATAAGAGCTGCGCAAGCAAAGAGCGCATGGGAATCCTCGGCCGTGATGTTCGCGAGACTCTGCCTGAATGAGCTTAGAGCTACATCATGATAGAAATTGGCAGCCACGAGATATCCTTCGATCTTCAATAAAATGGTGGACTTCTGGTTTTCATCTACAGATACAAGGAGTTCTTGATGCTGCTGAGCCAGATGGAAAGCCGAGATAGAAAGGACGTATTGAAGAAGATAGTCCGTTTTCAATGCTTCTGTAACGAAAGTTGTCCTATAAAACTGTTGTAACGGAACATGGGTTGTAATGGTCAGAGATGTTTCTGTGGAAAAGTTATGCAGTAGTTCGAGGTCTAAGAGACTAGATACCGGGTGAGGGCTGGTGGTCTGTGGCTGAGGCGACGATGGAGACGTTACAGGCTGGAAGGAGCATCGTATACGACGTTTGATGCAAGGACCACATGAGTTCGGTGACTCATCGCACTGTGTCGGAGTGTTAATAGAGGAATACATCGCGAAGATATTGCGCCATCGATACCTTGACTTTTCTTCTCTTACACTGAATACAGCCATTTCGTGATTTCAAGTGGCTCCTCTTGTATATCGTCATTGGGCCAGCACAATTACAGCCGACTCTGACGTCCTGCACGTAACTGGGAACCTTTCTTGATGGTTGATGTAGTAAGCGTGTCGCCATGCGCGTAATTCCGTTTTCAAAGGTGCATCCTTCGAACGAGCGATTTTTCGACGAGGTGTAGATCGATTAGCGTCGTGTCGTCATCACCTGACAAGGATATATACGGGCACAGTCGTATTTCGCTTCAGACCCGCCCAATGAGAAGAAGGAGATGCTGCGGACATGATGAGTTTAAAGATTGTCTTATTGCACCTTCGGGGTCCACAGGTTATTGAAAGTTCCGGATGACAAGTAATCGATGTTGTGCGGCACTATGCTGAATGTTTCGTCGATGGCACTTCTTTCAAGATTCCATTGTACCACGGAACGTATACAGGGGCAGGCAATTGCGGCTTTGTTGAATTGATTGATTACAAGGAGAGAAGAGATTCGTAATGAAACCTGTCTTTTACCCTGGTTTGTACAATAGCTTCATAAATTTACGAAAATCATATGATCCGAGGCCTTGGCACGTTGGCCACGTCTTCAAGTCTGACTGTATGTATTATCTTGCTTGCACTTCGAGCGTAGACCCGATATCCTCTGACTTCATAAGTACTCATTGCGACCGCGACTTGATCTTCCAACGCCCTTGGTTCCTAACCTACCTTCTTGATTGTTGCGGAAAGTGGGGACAAATTGGCATCCTCGCTGGGATGAAAATTACACGTTGCGTCTCAGTAATGCTGACGTGGGACAAATGCTGACCCGAATTTAAACGAGCATTTAGCCTCAGTGCTAGGGCCTGAACTAAGAAATCTCGGCCAACGCAGGGGGTCATTGTGGAGCGGCTAAACCAATCATATCTCATTCCGAGATGCTCGCATCCCCTGGCGCATTCTGGCTTCACCTCGTGTGACCTCCCAACTCCTCGTCCACGCTGCTTCTGTGGGGCTGCACAGCCCAGATATGGAGGATGATACGGTGGAGATGGACAAAAATGGCACCATCGCCTGGATATGTGGCCCCCGTGCTACCCGCCCCGAGCATAGTGCATGCTGCTGAGCTAGTCATATCTAGTACTTCGTTCACAGCTGTCTCGGAGCGAAGAGACATAACGACAGGACGGCGTTTAGGTCGCCAGCGCTCGCGATATTGCCACACAGGATCCCTGTTAACTAACTAACGTATTTGATAAGCGAGTGGCGGATGTATGCAAGTGGCGGATTCAACTATCAACACTACTAAATCACACCAATATGGCTCCACCCAACAACCCTCAATTGGCTCAAAAAGAAGGCCGAATGGCTTTAGCAGTCCAGGCATTTAAACGGGGCCAATTTCCAAGCCTTTATGCCGCTACGCATACATATAATGTCCCTGAATCAACACTCCGAAGACGTATCAAAGGCACTAACTGTGACGGCCCGAACGGGTACATAAGCACGATATACAGGTCATACAAGCAGTCCGTAAGAAGGGGTTGTATATTCGAGAATACTAAGCTAAAGAGAAAGAAGTCTACTTTATAAGAGGGGGCTATATATATACTGTTGCAGGATCACATGATAAGGGGAAGCGAGGTTACGTGACTTGCGGCCTAGATACAGTCTATAACAAGTATAAGGAGGTTATAACGTTATTAAGGAAGATAAATTCTTCTACTGGTTCTACTAGGTTATAACAGATCAGTAAGTTAAGATAGTTATCTGTATACTTGAAGATAAAGCAGAGATATTCCGGTATAAAACGGACCTGGTTGGCCTCTCCCTAGTAGAGAAGGTAAAGAGCAATTTGCTGGACACAATTATACTGAGATATCCGATTCATACGAATCTTCTATCTATATCCGGCGGCCTCGAGGCTGTTGTCTCCTTCGAGCTGGTCAAGGGTTGTGGCCTGGTTCTGTGAGTCCACCTCAGCCATCTTTTTCGCAGCTCTACAAGCCTTTCGACTAGAGCGGTTTGCCTTGCCAAGTTTTATGTTGGCAAATCCTACCGCATCGTCCAAATCCAGATGGGCTGCAAAGTACCATTTTCGATAGTTGGCATTATCTCCTCCAATGTAGTCGCTGTGGAGGGAAAGCAAGGCCTGATTAGGCGTCATACGAGATGCCCGCGAGTCTAGGAGTGTCATGAAGTGATCGTACATATTACGCATACCATCCCGTTGAAAGCCAAATTTCGCCGTGAGATCCAAGAAAATATCCTCAATCTCCTCTTTTGACAAAGGGATGTGGGCATCGGAGTTCCAGGCATGGTATGGCTCTCGGGGGCGTTGTATGGCAGGAAGCACAGTATTGTAATCCATGCCATCATTTGGGGTGGACGCTCTCAAGGATCTGTTGTCGCTACAGGAATTCCGAGAGGAAGAAGGGCGGTATACTTGGTTGTCCATTCGATTTGTATTATAGCTGCTGTACTGTGCATCGTCATCACTATAGCCCACATCAGTCGCTCCAGTTATGTCTGGTCTCAATGTAAAATCGTTGACGTATTCCCCCTCTTCGTGGTGATCTCGATGCTTACCCTGGGACCTGTAGTCCTGACTTTGGGGTTTTTGTTGGCTGAAAGTGGACGGTGCTTCCTCGTAATAGCAGTCGTTGCCACCCTCATAATGATACAGGGCATGCTCGTCTCCTTCATAGTAGCCTCCTTCGTGCTGGTAGTGGTTGTTGGTATCGGCGTTGTAATAACCTCTATATAATCTATTGGCACCACTATGTTGTTAGAAGGGAGGAGGACATGCGGCTCATGGTAGTATCCGTCCCTCTCTTGCTGGGGGTCGTGGATTGGTTCAGCATTACTATCATCGTGGTTTGGAAAGGGCGGAACTCGCCCGACACGATAATACGGGTCTGGGCTCCCATCTTGCAGATGGTCATTGTACAGAGTTTGTTGATGAGACATGATCGTGTTGGTCGACAGTCAGTAGATAAGATATCGGTTAGATGGTTGATGGTTGATGGTTTGGGATAATGAACTATACTGGAATGTATACTAGAAGAGACATGCTCTAGGAAGGTTTGCGATGTTGTGACTGGATTGAGTTGATTGTGCATCGTCCAAAAACGAAATACCAAGAGAGCGCGCCAACTCACGGTTATCGAAACTTTGAAGAGTTGGACTGTAGTTGCAATTAGACGGATGGAACTGTGACCATTCGCGCGGCTGTTGGTGGCTAGCCGATGTATAAGAAGCTTGTAAGGAAGTGAACGAGCAGACTGACCTATGAAATTAGGATCTGTACCTTCGACTTTGTACCTGATCTAATCCTGGCAAGAATGCTTTCTCTTATTGCCGTATAATTTGGCATATACTTTGTAAGTCCCCCTGGAATATAAGACCCCTCCAAACGAAGGATTTTAGACTAGAGTATTACTTGGCATATAAGCACCCCCTTGACCAGTTAGAACAGCATCCGAGCATCCGAAAATAGGGATTTATTTTTGTGCATATCGTCGTGTTCGGCTAATGATGGGTCACTGCAGCCAATAATCTCTTAATCCGAGATCATCGCATCTCAGTAAAAGTCACTAAGCAATCGGTGGTATGTCTGTAATTTGAGCCCTCGATTTAGCTGTACCCTTTGTAATTTGTATCTAAGTCACGGTGGTGATTCTCTATCTCCTAATTTCCAATCCCGTATTCTCGACCACTGTGGCAAGCGAAATTCTGCCGAAGATGGTGACTGTCTTGAAGTCAGAATTAGAAGTAACAGAGCCAAGGATTGAAACCCTGGAGCGAGGTCAATAACGACAGGACTGGTTCCGTTGCACGCCCAAGCTTTCTTTTCACCTGGTCGCCTTAAGACAACGGTCAATGCGTGCGTGAATAAATTGGTTTCTGTCATTGTAGCTGTACATTTTCAATACTCTTCCAACAGATGACAATAGCTACGATCCTGAGACACGGCCCTATCTCGCATCTCTTGCTTGGTCATCGTCTCATGGTACAGCCTCTACCTCCCCATCGGCCTGAGTTCTTTATTTAACTACGCAATATCTCCTCCTGGAACTTATTAGCAGCCTTAAGGTTTGGGGGTTGTGGAGGTTTACACCTGCAAATGTAACCAATAGCTTCCGCATCCGAATTATTCGCACTTCAGGTTCCCCGAATATCTTTGTAAGCGGTCTAAATTTGCTGCAACAGGCCTGTTGGTCGTGGTTTCAAAGGTATCTCGTCATATGAACGAACCAGAAAATCCAAGCGCGAAGATTGTGTTTGCTAGAACGAAGCAACTGAGTAGAAGCCGTCATGGGTCAACCGAGCAGCAAATCCGAAATGCCAAGCGTGAATTCAATCTCAATTTCTGCCTTTGACAACCCAGCTGCAAGAAGAGAAGGCGAGCGCCAGACTTCTGCTCTGAAGACAGCGCAGAGTGCCTTGTTAGCCCTTGACAACACCTTAACTAGCCTGGTTGAGAGCATTACTAAACGAGTTCCAAGTACCGTATTAATGCCATGTCCTCTCTTTCACCCTAGGGAGCGATCGACTTCAAGAGCTGTCAAGCCCAGCCCATTTCCAAGATGTACGACAATCATTTGTCAACACCGTGCTTCGAGGAGCTGGATTGGAACTCTTTTCGCTCCCCAAATGGCAAATATTAAATACATCCTCTCCTGCGTCCAGCTCTCAGCTATCTGTTCGCCCATTGGCGCCTCGCGGTTACCACATGGCTCCAGAGTCCAATATGGCAGTTGCAGATGCTCCTCAGGCAAGACTCACCTCCATATGCTTGTCTAATACCTCTCCATCCTTTTAAATTGTCAGTCCCCAAGTATAGGTGTAGGAATCGCTCATAGAATCTTGGTGGCTTGGTGGAAACCGGGGTTATGCCCGACTTAGCTGAGGCTTCGACCCTGTCATTGCTTACTGCCATTGTTTACAGCACGAACGGGGCTCAGTACCATCACGGTCCCTCGAGCCAATAAGCAGAATATAGCCAGGTTATCCGCTCTTTGTAATTTATAGTACAGATACTATGGCAAGACTGGGAGCTAGCTGATACGGTCGTTACGGTCAGACTGGTCTGTAATATATGGTAGTAGTTGATCTGACAGGTAAGGTCATTCAGTGGTACATGATGCATGGTCCCTGGCCACGTGAAGAGTCTGGCGGCTTTTACGGTAAGTAACAATCTGTCTGAGTTGCTCTATCTTGCAATCCCGGGTACTCTTGGAGATGCTACTAGAGGATATTGAGACATTTGAAGTGAGAGGTACAGAAGAGCTGGAGGAAGTCCATGTCCTTCCATGATCTGAGACTAGTCATAATACTACTCGAACAGCATACGGCATCAGGTAAAAGTCTTCTTTGCTATCGTACAGAGCTAGTCAAAGGTTGATGCATTCAACTACGACCCTTTTATACGCTGAATATCCTGCGTCAACTATGGGTCGAGATATCTGATATTAAGTTTCACCCCTGAATAACATTGGACACAGATATCATGGTCGGCAATAAAACCTCACGGCATACATTCCGTCGATTCGCTCCTAGGAAGTGGTTTCGCTCCCTTGCCCTGTCTCTCCTTCCAGATTAACATGGTAAATATTCCGTCGATACTCTCTTCATCCTCTTCCTTCGTCCATGAAATAGGTCATTGTGATGTACCTCCACTTCATGAGAGGCTACAAGTAACTTTCCATGGTTCCTGGGGATCACTCCACAGAAATCATGCCGCCTGCCCTGACTCTCATTCAAACCCCGGGCCTGAGAGTGAAGAGCTTGAGGCGGCTAAACGCTCCAAAGGAGTCTAGGTCCTCCACACTCACTTAAATTATGGGGAGAATCCGCTATCCGTTTCGTTCTATCCCGTTTCGGTAGCGCCTTGAGACGAATGCCATCTTCTTCTGCAGTATTTTATGTCTCCAGATGAGGCAGGCAGGTGTGGGGATTCCGCTTCACTCCATTTACATGCCATCTAGCATTTTGACACCCGTATGTAGCGTTGAGGTGCCCGAGTATAAGTATCATATTAATCACCCCGTGTAAGTGACAATTGCTGAATCCTCAATCTTCCTCCTCTCTATCGATTACACCTATACAACATGGCCAACTCCTATGTTGCTGACATCGCCTCCAAGGCTTCATTTGGACAAACTTTTGCGGTCTTGTCGGCGGAGGGAGGAGGGCTGAAGCATCCTCTCTTGACACTTGCGCCTGCGGAGATTGTCGACGAGTCTTGAATACTCCGTTTGCTGGAATCGCTAGGGACCTGGTTGATGAGGTATAGTATAAAAAGGTGGAACTGGCGGAGGATGTCTTCGAAGACATACTTGAAGAAGGTGGGGGTTCTATCCCCGCTACGCGAGGAGAAGGGACTTCGAAAGACATCTGCAGAGATCCGAATTGCGACCCATCCTTCGATCTCTGTAGAAGAGCCTGGTTTCGATAGAAGATCTGTATCAGGCGCTGTAAGAGATACGGTGGAGCACGTTGACAGAGGACAATGTCGCTTCTCTTAATTCACAGACTGTCGAAAACAGACTTGCAAATGGGGAGACTCCGCCCGATCGTGCTATCATACGACTGAATTGCATACGTGAAGAGGCTAACCTTATACATCTTCAAGAGTTTGCTAAAAGGCGATGTCAGAAGATCTATCTCTTCCCCGCTAGGCATGACGCTCCAACGGGCATGAATTTAGATCCCTTCACGCTGCTCAGGATGTTATATCAGGTTGGTGAGCAAGGTTATCTAAAAGGACTTGGATACTTTGCCTTTACCAAGGGTATGCCAATTATGCTCCAGCAGAATACGAATACATATGCTGGCCTAGTTAATGGCATGAGAGGGACTGCCGAAGAAGTTGTCTTAGATACTAATGTCCAAGGTCTTCACATGACCATCTTCCGTATCCGTCTGTGTCAGAGTTTGCTTATATAATTGATACCCAATCCGGTGGATTGAATCCCAACCCTAGAAGCATATAAACCCCTAAGCCAGAGGGTTATATCCTTAATTAATTGAAGCACTTACACACCCTTTACAGCTGCATTTACATGCCCTTTTACGGTTCATTATTCTACCAGTATAACCTATAGAGGATATTACCGATACACTATAGTTGTAGCCGTATTAAGTTTAGCGCTGCATTGCTCGTAAACCTGACAGTCTGACTCGCTAACTACGCCAATAGCTTCATGGATGGAACTTGACGACCAGTTCATTCTATGTACGGTTCCTCTACTGTGCGTCCTCATTCGCCCTACACACGACCACAACCTATCATTTTCTCATGTTCCTAGCGGTCTTGTTCCCGCCTTCCCAGTACAGATGAGAGGTCAGATCCCTAACATTCCAAATTTGTCGTTTTAACGACATCAGGCCCCACTAACACTGGGATTCGTCTTCACCGATTATAAGAGTCAAGGGAGCACATTCACCAGTCTCATTCTATATCTTCTGTTTGGTAGGCAACGTGGTGTCGACCAACATGGCAAATGGACTTCTATTAGCGTCCAGCTTAGGAGGGTCAAATCCTTGTCTGGAGTGTGGCTACGAGAACCAATCACACTTGAAGATATATCATTCGTCCCTCACGAGGACCTCCAAGTCGAGCTCTCGAGGCTTGAGAGCCTGGAACAGCAGACTATTAGTTTGTGGACTGAATCATGTAACCTGTGAGATTCTTAGACATTTCGTTTCATGTATCATGTTTAGCACACTTGGCGTATTACAAGTGCAGATATGATAGACTACTTCTCCTCCTATCTTGAGACATTTACTACAATGTTTCTGATACGCTTGAGCCTAGGGCGACCAAACCACCTATCAATGTTTAGTGTTTCATATATTTCTTCAATACGAAGACTACCTAGTCTACATATATACCAGCTTTCCTCTCTCTTGATTACTACCTCTTCTCATACTTCAGATACTCCGTTCATTCCATGGTGTCTATAAATTTTATCCTTCTGTACCGCTACTATGGTTGGTACCCGTAAGACCTCTAGCGGGGTCCATACGGTTACGTTAGGCGACTCCTAGCGGTCAATGGGCGATGAGTTTGAAGAGGATGTGACTGATGCTATAGATAGGAGTTCTGTAAGTTTCTCACTAAGCTACTTCTACGTTCTAATTGCTTAGGCAAACCGCAATTCTGTACCACCTTGCTCGGATAGCAACTACAATAGCCCATACGTATCCAATTCTGTCAATCTTAATACGCCGCCTTTAGCCCTCACTCCTTCATCATCATTTGCGTCTCCTAACAAGAGATTAGCAACCCCCCCTCCGGCCTTAGAACTTGACCGTATCCCCAACATTCAATACTTCCAGGTCCAATGGGTGTATATTGAGAACCTCGGTCGTCTTGACCCAAAGCTTTCGTGGGAGCCTATTAACGGAACTAGAACTAAGTGGCTGGTCTACAATGACTCAGGTGACTTGTATGATGCCGAAAGCCCAGGTCCTTTAGGCATCATCCTCTTAGACCAGCTTGGACCATTTGTTAGACTTAGAAGCGCCGAAAACAACTTCAACAAGAACAGGCCTGAGTTTTCCTTACAGCTGGAGATTGGGGAACAACCTCTAGGTATTCTAAAGAACTTGGTTCGTCGGCGAGAGAGAAATCTCACTGTTGTAAATCCTTTACGTATTAAGGTGGCCGAGTCCGATATCACTTTTTCTTCTTTTACACCCGGGGGGCCATTTCCCTCCGCATTTGATGGTACTTCCACGGACGACGACCGAGATGGCGATACCATAGATGCGTCTTGTTTTACTACCGGTGACAAGGTCGCCATTCAAGCTTGGTTTGGTACCTATGTCTTCACGGACAAGTCTGGGAAGACCGCCTCTGGACCAACCTTCCGCCTACCGAAGCTATGGAGGTTGCAAGCGGGTATTTCTACTCCGTCGAGTGTGAATAATAGCCCCGTTACTAAACGAAAACGGCTCTTTTAGCAGAATTGGTCTTTCTTTAACATATTTCTGCTTAGTATATTCTTTCCATGGTTTACACCTCATCCGATTCTAATTGGTGGTTTGAATAACAACGTATCTGAAACACACCCTCTTGCAGCACACCATATCTTCGACACTTGACTCGTGCTTCTTGCCCAATACCTCAGATAATTTCGAAGGCTTTGTGCCAGCCGCAGGCTAGCACCCATGTTATAGTTCTTTGTTTAGCATTTCTTTGGGAGGCATATTGAAAATTCTAGCGATTTCATTGGATATGTGTCACGTGTTAGTGTCACGTGCAGTTTTCTATGGAAATTCCGTGGATCCATTATAGTCAATATGAAAATGGATCCATCCAGAGAAAGTCAATGGAATCGATGGAATTTCCAGATGTTTAACATTGCTCCCTTCTCAGCTTTCAGATCCTCCAGTTTTCGGCATTTTCGGAAGGGAAGTCGGGCTTTCCGAACCCAACAGGAAAAGGGAGAAGCGAAAGGGTCGTAGAATAATCCCACACCACAGAAAGTTCAGCAATTAGCTACAGGAACTGCCAAAAACCGATTAGTGATAGGTAGGGAATATTTGTAGATATCAGATAAACATATACATGTATTTATAAAATTCCTTAGATCTTCTCCTTTATCCAGGATTCTAGGACACGATTTAATTCTGAAGGCTGCTCTCTCACAAGCCAGTGTGAGCTGTCTAGTACCTCAATTCTCAAATCCTCAACTAATGATCTCATTCCATTAGCTCCACCAGGAGGCGAGAGCGAGTCTTTTGATCCTCCTACATAAATCGACGGTTTAGTAATTTGAAAGCGTGATGCGGATAATTCTGAAGACTGTCAGTCATGCAAAAGCTATTAGTTACTGATGACTACATATGCTTACCTTTCTCATGGTTGTAGTGATTATTTCCAATCACGGCATGGTAGGACTGTAACGGCCCCGTGAACCCTCCTTCCTGGAATGCGGAAATGAACTGCTTTTCAAATTGGGAGTCGGCGAAGTCCTTAGTTGGTTGGATTTCGCCCCTCTCAACGTATGACCGCAGCTTGCCAGTCTCACACCACGTGGACTTGAAAGTATCGTCGCACTTCATGAAAAGGGCAGTGAAGAATGATTTGAGCTACCAATAGTAAGTCTTGAGGTCTTTAGTTGGCCGAGTCCAGGACCTACATTCGTTTCGATTTTTGAGCCTGCATCATCAGCTGTAAGGAATTCCCAATACCTTGCAGAATATTAGATGGCTCTCAGTGTCCAGAATCAAGCCTACTTACGCAAATACATTGTATCCAAGTCTCTCTTGCATGCCACGGACAAGGCCTTGCAAGGTTACTTCCCTTGCTGGATTAAATGGCACCGACAAAAAGGCAACTCCTAGTACTCGGTCTGGATGCCAGAAATAGATTCTTCCTGCCAGGTATGAACCCCAATCGTGTCCAACAGGTACAACTTTGTCGACCTTCTCGGCATCCAATATTTCGATTATATCTCCTGCCACCCCTTGACTGTTGTAAGCTTCGGTCTGGGTAGGTTTGGAAGAACCGCCATATCCCAGGCAGTCAGGAATTATGACACCGTATCCCAGCGCTACGAAATGCTTTGCTTGAGCTGCCCAAAGCTGAGCTGTCTCTGGGAAACCATGGAGGAACAGAAGAGTTGGTTTTGCAACTGCGACCTTGACATAGTAAGAATAGGTGAAACCTCGTGAGGTTCTTAAGGTTCTCGGGGTGAGGAGATCCATGATGGCACGATTGCAAGTGAAAAGATGATGCTGAGAACGTTGCTTGATGAAACTCGCCAAGCTCATATTCTTCGTATTTATTAGCTCGCCAAAACAAAGAATCATGTGAACTTAAAAGTACAGGAGAAATGTCGTAGTTCGGAATACTTTCCGTAAGTTCCGTTTTCAGGATGGTTTCTTTGGGTTCCGTTTCCGGGTTTTCCCCAGGTTCGTTCCATTGAAGTTGGTGTTACATAGGGCCGCCGTACGCGACATCATGTTGGTCCAACACAACTCACCTCGCATCCCCCATCCCGCATTGTACTGTACCCCCCATAACATGTGTCTGGCAGGATTTGTATGTCTGCAGTTTGCGTAGCACCACGATATGCTCCAGCAGCGTCTGGATGCTCTGGCATGATGCTGGCCAACTCTCCATTAATGAGGGAATTTACAACCTTCTACGGGCCCTAGCATCTTGATTAGGTGGTGATCCTTCTTGTCTGATACTTTCTAGTTGGCCACCGGGAGCTTGAAGGGCAGAAGCGGAAGGATGGACATATATTGGTCGTCTGACCGAGAATTTCGGAATTTCCGAGGCTGGCTCTCTCCAGCAATCTGGTTTTCCGGTTGCAGTGTTTCGTTACAGGATAATATAGATGTTAAAAGAGCTCATGCACTCTCGTGATTTGAGGCTGCTTTAAATACTCTTCGATCTGACTAGAATTTTATATTCATTATACCAGATCAGTATGTTACAATTACTAGTGCCCAACTTCCCACCAATTCCAGGAGGTGCGTTCGTACTTGTCACTGTCTACGTTATTTATCAGAGACTTTTTCATCCCCTTGCCAAAGTCCCAGGGCCATTCTGGGCGAGTTTGACAGATCTATGGAAGTTTCAGCAGCTATTGTCGCTACAATGGCCGGAGAAAGTGGCGAAGGCTCATGAGACCTATGGCCCAATTGTCCGCCTCGGTCCAAATGATGTTTATTTCACTTCTCCTGATTCCATACAAAGCATATACAAGAGTGGACGAAGTATGCCGAAAAGTAATTTCTACAGTGCCTTTACAGCCTTCAAACCGAATATTTTTGGTATGCAGGATGAGGATGTAAGTCATTAACTATATATTTCAAATCACTTGCTGAGAAGACTAGCTTCACTCTCAGCGAAGAAGACAGATGTCTCGAGGGTTTTCAAAGACTGGCATCTCCAAGATGGAGCAGGTATTCGACAAAAATATCATCCAGCTCCGAAAAAAGCTTGATAAATGTGCAGAATCCCAGACAAGTGTAGACTTGAAGGAAGTTATCGCCTACTACATGTACGATGTCCTGGGCGAGATAGCCTTTGATGCTACCTTCAATTCACAGACGGAGAGCCGACCTGAATGCCTTCCACCCATCAACGAACACATATTCCTCAGCTGCCTACTAGGTTCTTCTTCATCGATACTATCAGTCTCAAGAAAAGTTATCCACCATCTCCCGATTCCGTGGCTTCAGAATCTCTTGGAAGGTAGAAAGGCTCTGCAGATTACTACCGAGAAATGTGTTCGCGTGAAGATGGAGCAGGCCAGCGAAGAAGAGGACAAAGAGAAAGTGAACTTGCTGGATCACCTTCTTGCTGCAAAAGATCCCGAGACTGGTGCTCGATTAGACTTTGAAGACCTTGCCTCTGAAGCATTTTTATTCATGTAAATCATATTCTTTTGGTCTGTTCGTCATCATACCCTGTTAACAAAATCTAGTGTGGCAGGATCCCATACGACATCAAGCACTCTAACTTTACTTTTTGCTCATCTTCTGAGCAATCCTCACATCCTACAGCAGGTAGTTGAGGAGCTTGACGAGAACTTGCCATTTTCTGAAGCTGCATACTCTGATGTGGGCTTGGAAAACAAGCTGCCAATTCTGACAGCATGCGTTCGAGAAAACTTCCGCATTAATCCGGTCTTTACTATGCCACTACCGCGAGTTATTACGGCTCCAGGAGGCATAGATATCGGTGGAATGCACATACCACAAGGAGTAAGTATTTATTACTTCTACTCTTTTGATCCAGCTAACAGTGTTGTTTAGACAAACGTTTCCGTCTGCAACTATGCTATTCATCGAAGTGCATCAATATGGGGCCCTGATAGCAACAGGTTCGATCCTAATCGATGGTTACGCAATATAGAGGATACTGAAAGCATGCTGAACTACTTGATGCCCTTTGGTGCTGGACATAGAGCGTGCATAGGAAGGAATATTGCCATGACAAACATCTATAAGCTGTCTACTACGTTACTACGAAACTACAACCTTGAACAGGCAAGCAAAGAGAGGGAAGTAAAAACTCAGAGTGTGGGACTTGACGAGCTCGCCACAGACTTGAAGGTGTGGATTCAGAAGAGAGACGAAGGAAATACCCCCGTTCCCCAGTCACTTTGATCAGAATACCCCTAGTGGCTTAGTCCCTAACAATATGCCATTTATGTCTTTCATTTGGTACAACTTATTATTTGTCTGAATATACATCATTGTCCGACTTGCAATCCGTGCTCTTGTAATACGTATATGAACTTGTATTCAGGGTAAGATCAATGCTTCGGGAGACTAAGTCTCATAAGCAACAGCTGTAGGATGTGACCTCTGACCTGTGAGGCACAGAGATGATCGATCCGATACCGGGTAAACACTGCTCGTCCTCATTCGAATAGAGTGGGGATAAGACTATAGGAAGAGCAGCTTCTGATCCGCGCAGATTGTCACTCGGGGTGACATATTTCGGAATGTTCAACGGTACATCGATCCTTTTTCTTTCAGGTATATGAAGTGCAGAACAAGAGTTCCAATTTTTTAATGCATGCAAACTATTTCCCGTTAGAATAAGCATGACATATTTCACTGCCGGTCTTGTCAGGAAACCCCCATGACCGCATACTCATGGGACGGGGAGGGCGACATCGGAACCCGATTCCGCCATTCCGAAACCAAGTCATTCATCGTAGCATCTCACCTTCAATTAGACAACTACTGATCAACCAAAATCAGACTTCTGCAAGAAGTAGACAATCAGTACAGAGTTCAAAACTCCGCGGCGAACCTCTCCCGGAATCCTAAAGTACAAGTATTCCTCGAAAAACAATTCTGGGATACGTGCGAGGCGTGCAGAACAAGACCCCTATCAAGCCTCTATCCATTTTAAAGGCCGTACTCCATACTACGACAGCAATAATACCTTATGATACGATTCAATTGAAATTAAACTGCACCATGCTGCGAGTTAAGGACCCAACCAAGCCGTTACAGTTTTCTCAGTGTCTTGGCCTCTCGCTCTTGGATAAACAGCACTTGTTCAACAGCGCTCTCTATTTCCTAGCTATACCTAAGTGTCTTAATATATGAACCTTGGTTTCCTCTCCTTTCTATTACATATGGCGAAAACTGATCTAACAGGCTATGATCTCAAGCCATTAACAAGGCACTACAGAAATTGCGAACGAAGCCTCGAGCTCACGCGCAACTACGGGACAGAATCAGACCCGAATTACCTACTTAATACCAAACAGCAACACGGATCCAGGCACAGGATTTGGACACATCTGCGCGAATGTGGACGACATTGGCGATGCATGTCAGCGTCTCGAGGCAGTTGGCCACAAATTCCAAAGCGCCTCAATGAGGAGAATATGAAAGATATATCATTTGTCTCAACCCCAGACGGCTATTGGGTTGAGCTGGTCGAGCAGGCATCCTACCACCAGGAAGCTCCTGATGCGCCTATAACCGCCCGCACAACGACTTACCGCCTTAACCACACGACGTTGCGTTTGAAATGCGCGATGAATAGCCTAGCCTTCTGCCAGAATACGACGGGGATGACACTATCCCACACTGTCAACAACCCGGAGTCTGGCTACGATCCGAATTTCCTGGTGTGCGACGAGCTGCCGTACACCAACACGTTCTAGGTGGGCGTGTCACCAGTGGCCAAGAGGGAAGGGGTTGCCGATGGCAAGATGAAGAAGGTCGCAGTCATTCCCGATCCGGATGGCTACTGGGTCGAAATTATTCAGAATGTGGCACTTGCGCTGTCTGAGGCAAGCATTTGAGGATTGAGTTAATAAATATTGACTAGGGCTTCAAGCACATATGTCACGATGTCTCAGGAGTAGTGGCAATATACGCAATAGCATACGACTGTATAGTCGTAATGGCTTACGCATGTTGCCACATAAGCAGGCATATAATAAGCGTCGTGTTCTGTAGTCTAATCCCCTCAGTTGTCTCTGCATTACACAATAGCCAATATAACTGAGTTTCACCTTGATTCCTGACTACGACCTCTGCACCTATATTGCCTCTGTTCAAGAATAAATATACGGCAAATTACTAATCTACCATCACTTCTAACTTATAAGCGGAAGGCTCTACAACATCAACAACATACGTTAAATATTAAATAAAGCTATATTCCTTATATATTATCTTGAGGTGGTCTCAAGGGAATAGCTGGCTAATAGGGTGCGCAGGTCGTAGTCAGATATCAAGGTGAAACTCGGTTATATTGACTATTGAGAGTATATGTAGAGACAACTTAAGGAACCTCCTTACGGATACAATACAGTCCTTATATACACGCTTACGGTCCGTAGGACTCGTAAGCTATATACGCAAGCTCACAAGAGGACTGAAGAAGGGGATGGAAATGATGGTATTTTCGAATATCGAACACAAAGTGATGGTAGATTAGTAAATTACCGTGATAATAATAATTTTAGTCCCAGTACTGGTTTTCTTATATGCATAATTGTAGAAGTAGTAAGTGACGTGACAACATGGTCCTAGTCTTGATTCAATGTCATCACACCGTTTTGGGCTCTATTCAACTAGCTACCCTTCGCATGCTTGCACAGGAAATGAAGATTTATTCCAGTAGAGTAGGAATATGCCAAGACTACCATCTAGCAGTTGACGCAGATTTGACACTGGTGAAGAGATCTTCAAAACTCCATGGTACATCAAAAAGACCCCCCAAGTTCGAATGCTCAATAAGCTGCTGAAATCCATCGGTATCAAGGTCCAAATATGAGCCAGCAGGCGAATGATCCATATCTGGCTCGCTGTCACTGAGTTGCAGCAGTCCACGTTTGAGAAGCACTCGGTGATAAGGTCGCAACTTACTCCTGAGTCTTCGAGCCGAACTCTTTCGAGTAGAATAGGAATGAATCAAGCTGAACACTGTAGAAATGCCTTCTGTCGCCACAGTTGTTATGGATATATCTGTGTTTACGGGTTCAGAAAATGAGCTCAGCTCGGAAGTTGATTTCAGTTGAGATTGGTGGGCTAGAATTAGCATGAATGCAGAGAGAGCAGAACACAGGAAGTGGTGGAAAATGACTTGTAGCCTGCAGTATTCGTCTCCTAAGGAGTTGAGGTCGCCTAGCAGACGTACGGAATCGATAGCGGCGCTGAGCAACTGGTTGACATGCTCTTTGTATGTAACAAAACCATCTGGAGCGCAGAGTAATGGCCGTCGAACCATAATACGTAGCTGGTTCGTGCGGAGGCGCAGCAATGTACGTATGTAGTTGCCTGCCGTTGACCCTGTTCTATCCTCTTCTGAGAGGCGAGAGTTGCCACACTGACATTGGGCTGTTCGAATGTCAATAGGAAGACTTGCTTGCCATGACATTAAGCGGGCATCCAAACGTTCGGCGCTATCTGGGTCGAACTTGGCGACTCTGCCCTGTCTGTCCCATACGTCTTTCCAAATTTGATACCCAAAGCTCACATACGGAATCATGGCTCGCAAGTATGGCAAGTTCGCCTGTTTGATTAGTTGCTTAGATCCTATAGCGAGTGGGGTCACAATGGAGTCTTACTGGCTTCGGAAGATCGATGATGTCATCTGAGAAATGCGGTGGCAGTCCAGCAGGAAAACTGAAAACTCTATCAAGCACAAAGATGCTCCAAACGACAGTTTCCGCTCTTTCTTGGCTTTCTTTACCACTAATAGTAGTCTTGATGATTTCTCGGCGATTGAGTCCAAATTCTAAGGCTAGTCTAGCTGCCATAGCCACGGTACGAGATGCAAGTCTAAGCACATCGCGAAGGAAGTGGTACATTGCCTGAAAATGTCAGATAAATATCCACTTTATCGATCACTTTAATAGAAACTTACCAACAGGAGGAGGGCTACCAGGTCATCGATGCACGGATCGTTTGCAAACACTACCGAGCGTACGGAGTCTTGGACAGAGGCGACAAAATCTTCAGCAAGGCATTCTTCTTCCAGCCCTTCATTGAGCAACGCAATAGCAAGTACGAGAACTGTAACGTTCATCTCAGAAGCATTGAGGCTCTCTGCTAGAGGCTCTCGTTCATCACCAATAAGTGTAAGAAGAATATGCCTGATTTGGTCAAGATTTGCTATTGGATATAGCTGGCCAATTACGTCCTGGTAGATATCGACAAGGTGAACAGCTTTTGTGTAACCGACGTGCCATAGTAGTTCTTGCGGCGTGGAGAAATTTCTTTGCATTGTAAATTCACCGTTTGCTATCAAACTCTTGGCGGTATCTAGATCAGCTCCTGCTACGGTAGTGTCCCTAGATGTACTTTGTAGCAGTGTCATTGCTGCTCGAAATCCGAACTGGGAGCTGGACGGGCCAGAAAGTCTTGATAAAGGTAATGGTTCGTTTGTCGGAGAGCGACGTGTCTCATCTGATACGTCTTCGAGCTCTAAGGGCGTCGTACGTAATGTTTCTGAACTCTCGGCACGTCCTTCTGATGGGGAATTCCGCCGTTGATCTGGAGCAGCTTTAGAGTCGTTACTCCTTTTCTCGAGAAGCTCGTCCAATGCATTCTGCAATCTCGACACAACCTCCGTTAAATGCCCGACAGTTTGCTGCTTGTACTTGTTAATCCAGGATATCAAGCAGGAAGAGAGCAGGACTGACTGTGCTTCCATGTTCCCTGGTGGTACGAACTCCCTCTCCAGTATAGGAGCATTCTGTTGAGCGGCGAGTACATAGTTGGCATGGCGTCTGTCCATTGCAACGAGTCTTTCGACGCTTACAAGTTGAACATGCATTTTGAACATACGCTTCGCGTCTCTTTCTGGGTCGTTCTTCCATTGTTCTATAGTCGTGGAACAGTCCGGGATACCTTCTAACATCTTCCATCACTTAATAATGGTAGTTCGACTGACGTCTCAAATCCAAGCTAGCGATGTTGGTGGTCTCTCCTAATGCAAGGTGAGTCAACCAGTATTGCTTAAAGAGAGAGGAATTCTCGGTGGGCTTGAATGCAAGGATCTCCAGAATCCCCGCAAGACCCAAAGGTTCGACGCTGGGTCGCGGGGGCCGGGAGTATTTATGATGACTCGTGCGCGGCCGCTGATCTCGCCAAGATGGTGACGTATCCACGTTTCGCTTCAGTGACAACTGGTCTCTGGACCTTTACCGGAGCGCTCGGCACCTAGAAGAGCGGTAAGCGCAAAGCAGGGTAGGTTAAGAATAGTTAAGCAAAGTTCCTTACCTTTGCCTAAGGTATCAAAATTCGGCAAATGACTAAATGCAACCATAGATATTAGGTAATTACTACTATATTGTCTATATAAGACAAATGACCCTCTTTAAAGAGAGACTAAAACCAGATTCTAGAATAATATTTAGTAATTACTTATCTATTAATTACTATATATATATATCGATTCTAGAGCTTATATTATTATTATTATTATTATTATTAATATTCTATTTAGCTATCTAGTTATAGAATCTTTACTAGAATTATTATAAGATAAACTATATCTTTTAAAGCTAGATAAAACCCTTATATATTAGTCTTTATATATATAAAGTATCTTTATTTAATTCTTATTACTATTTAGTTAGTCTTATTATTAACTATATAATACTATTTAAAGCTTTTATAGCTTTCTTTCTTTCTCTTTCTTTTAATTCTAGATTATTATATATTTATAGATTTACTAGAATTTAAAGAAGTAGCTAGTAACTAATAGCTATCTTATTATTATCTCTATATAAACTAGATTTACTATTATTATTATAAAGTTATAGATAGTTTAAAGAAAATATAATAAAAGAGCTTTTTAAAGCTTCTTTTTCTTTTATTATAGTTTTAGATAATAAAGGATTATATAGACTAATATCTCCTTTATTCTATTATAGTAATAGAATAATATATTTACTTTTAGAACTTTTTATTAGAATAGAAATACTTAAAGCTTTATTTTATCTATATAGATTTATATAAAAAGAAAGCTTTTATACTTCTTAAAACTTTAGTATTTTTAAAGTACTTTCTTTTCTTTAAATTTAGAGTTTATATCTATTAGTTTTATACTAGATTCTCTTTAGAACTTTATTTATATTTTAACTTTATTTTATTATTATAATCTTTAGTCTCTTTTTATTACTTTATCTATTATTAGCTTTTCTTTAATATATTATCTATTTATTTACTTTACTTTCTATTCTTTTTCTTTAAATAAAAGTTATAGTTTTATTAATCTAATTCTTATTCTTTACTATTAAAGATAAATTACTATTATAATATAAATACTATATATCTTCTTAATTATATTTATTAGAAATAGAATTATATTATAAAACTAGTCTATAATATAAGAAAGAATAATAAGCTTTTATTATACTTTCTTATATATTCTTAATCTATTATTAAAGCTTATCTTTAATATATATTTTAAAGAAATATTAAAACTTTAATAACTTCTCTTATATTCTTTACTTTATTTATTTCTTAAGTTTATATTAGTCTATTATATCTATTACTTTATAGCTTTATTTATAGATTAATATATATATCTATTCTTTTAAACTATATAAATAATATTATATAGATTCTTTATAAATACTTTATAATTACTTTATTTAATTATTATTACTATTATATATTATACTTTATAATAGTATACTATTTTATATTATTTTATTAGATCTTTCTTTATAATAAGATTAATTATATCTTATAAAAGTTATAAAGTATATAATTCTAATTAGATATTATATAAATACTTTTCTCTTTTATTAATTAAAGTATATATATTCTTTCTTTTACTTTCTAACTATTTACTTTATTTATTCTTTAAATACTTTACTTTATTTATATCTATTAAAACTTATATTTATAAAGTTAAAGTTATAATATTATATAATTATTATATATCTTTAGATCTATCTTTATAATAAAGTTCCTTTATATTATATATCTATAAATTTATTATAAAACTAAAGCTATAATATCTATATTATCTCTTTAAAATTCCTTTAATTAATTAATATAATTATTATAATTCTTTAGTCTTTATATAGATTTCTTTATTTAATAAGAGTTTTAAGTATTTATTAATTAATAAGAATTCTAATAGATATTTTATAAGTCTTTTAAGTAATTATTATTATATTTATAATCTTAATATTC
>KN832914.1:48292-59108 GCA_000827325.1 Oidiodendron maius Zn
CTATTATATTATTATCTTAATTATTAATTAGTTTGTTTATAGAATTAATAAACTTATAGACTAGTATATAATTATTAATATAAAGTAGACTTATAATTTAAGAATAGACTTAATATCTACTTACTTTAAAAGTATTTATTATAATTATAATATTATTATTTAACTTTTATTAGTAATATATATAATAAGTAAATAATTAATATAACTAAATAATTAACTTTTCTAGATTAAATACTTCTTCTACTTTTAATACTAGATTCTACTTTAATATAATATATCTTCTTTTCTATATAAATTAAGACTAGTTTTAGCTATTAAAGCTATTTAAAACTATTAAATATAAAGTATTCTAGCTATAGTAAAAGCCTATAATATCTTATATATAATACTCTATTAATAACTAGCTAGCTAACCTATATAATATAATATTCTATCTAACTTTTATAAGCTTATAGATCTAAAAGAAGAAACAATTGTTTAATATATAATTAATCTATATATATAATTATTTCTATCTTAATTAAATAGTATTAAAGATATAACTAATTAGCTATTATATATATATAATATATTAGATATTAATAAATAATAGACTTATAACTTTATATAATATTAACTAAAGCTATATATATAATTTGCTTATAAATATAACTACTAGAAAGCTAAGTATAAGAATCTAAAGATTATTAATAAATAGTTTAATTTTATATAATATATAAAGGAGAAGTATAGTATTATAGATAAAGATATCTATAATTTTAATAAGACTAGATTTATAATAAATATTATATCTATAAGTATAGTAGTTATAACTTTAGATAGATATAATAGAGCTAAATTAGTATAGCTAGATAATTATAAATAGACTATAGTAATTTAGGATATAAACTCTAAAAGCTAGATAATTCTATTATTTATTATTCTTATTATATAATACTATTTAACTAACTAATATAAGATATATAATATTTTAATATACTAGTTAATTAAAATAATAGATAATAGCTAGACTATAAATAAAGTAAGTCTAGAATAGATTAAATACTTTAATAAGTATATAATACTTTATATAAGAGATAAATATTAGTTATTAATCTTTAATAGCTATAAAAGCTATTATTCTACTAAATTTAAGCTTTACTACTAGATATATAATATTATTATATTCTATATACTTATATATTTTTTATATCTCTTTTAGCTACTAGATATTAGATACTTTAGACTATTAAAATAGTTATATAGTTACTAAATCAAAGACTTAATATATATATATATTACTTATATAAATAAGCTTAAGTTCTTATTAGTATTCTAGGAAGTATTCTTTACTTCTATAATAGATATAAATATATAGAGTAGCTTTATAGAGACTAGCCTTATATTATATAATCTAGAAAGGGTCCTTATTAAGCTTAATATATAGCTATAGACTTCTATACTCTTAAACTCTAGACTAGATATATCCTATATCTAGATTTTAAAGATACTATAGAACTCTCTAGAAGCTAACTTATAAATCTATTTAATTAAGAGTTATATCTCTAATTACTAGAATAGCTCTTTAACTATAATACTTAATACTATTGACTAATTTATAAAAGAGATAAAGATAATAATATATAAGATAGCTTTACTTTATACTAAGGTATTAATACTATATAAGGCTAATAAGGCTCTAAGTAAACACTAAAGAGCTAAAAGAATATATATATAATATAGAGGAATACTTACTATACAAGATATAGAGGATTTACTAGAGTAGTAGGATATAGGTAGGCAGGAAGTATAGGAAATGCTATAGAGTAGTAGTTAGGTAAGGGGAGGTTAGAAGAAGCTATAGTACTATAGTATTTGTAGATAGACTGGATATACTATGCACACTTGTCAGGAGGCTAAATAAGTGTCTAATTAATTAATTTCTAATATAATTATAGTTAATTCTTAATGTAGTTATATTATAACTAGGGAGAGTTGTTGTATAGCCTAGAAAAGTTGACCGTTCGGTTATATTGACCGTTCGCTTATCATATACGTTAGAACACCCACTTTTTGGTAAGCATTCGGCGGGTCCGACACGGGTCCGGCGCGGCTTTTCGCCGTTGTATCCGTGTTGCAGGTCTTGATACGGACCCCGGAAACTTGAGAAGCCCGGGTTATAAGCTAATATACAACGTGATACTGGTGGTCTACCCGTGATGTGGCTCGACTCTACATCCTCAGAAAATCGCTATCATTTTGTAGTTTAGCAGCGCTCTAAGTCTCCAAGGAAAGCCATATTTGTGGGTGGCGGTTGGAAAAGGCTTTTGTTAATATCATTATTCGGGAAGCAAAGGAAACTCTCCGTCGTTTCCTGGACCGACACAAGTCATTGTGCACCTTGCCAATAGGTGCATTTAATATTAGAGTTGTACCCTTTACAGTCTTGTGACTTGCACAAAGCTTTTCTGCTGTCGTAACGGGATCGCTTTCCTTCCACTCCGAAAGCACAAACTCCATATCCCCTCGTCTGGTATGAAGTTGCCACGCTAGGAAGGGGTAAACGGTCCGATAAGTCATATTATTTGACAGTTTATGCCTCCCATAGTGGACTAAAGACGGGAAAGTGTTGCATAATATTGTGCATTTCATGTAAGAGCAGGTTATTCAAAGAACCTCTACTAGTGTGGTCACTTCGTACCGGAGGGGATAACCCTCAGTGTGCACAATAGTATGACCTGGGTATTCCTGCCGATTTATCCGGTGACACTACGCAGACCTGGTAATTTAGCGACCGCTTTTCACAAGTGGTATAGAGTGAGTGTACATAAACTAAATATAAAGTTATTCTGTAAGTATACTTTACTTTTTGCTTTTACATTAACCAAACAACTACAATTAAGAGCGTCAAATGCCCCTCAAATGTCACCATATCTAAGGATCCACAGTCCCATCAACAACACGGCCAGCGATTGAGCACTCGGTCCCTTCTATACAATCCATAACCCTACCCTACAGAGTGCAATAGAAGATTGATGGTGAGGGTGCTGTTAAAAAGGGTTGCGGCCTAGGCGATCGTGTCGTGCTGTGCACAGTGTAGGCAATCTGCAGTCAATCATGCAACCAAACCAAACCTTACTGGAACTAATTGAAAATTAATAATAACTAGAAATGAAGAAGCGAGATGTCGAGTCCGGTCAAAGGCATAAACCAAATATGATACCACACTGGGAACTGATTATCAACCAAGGAGTCCTAAATGCAGATATTATTAACCACCACTACGATGGGGCCGGCACCAATGAGGATCCATATGTCGTGACTTGGCTAGACCAAGACCCACGAAATCCCTTAAACTGGAGCAAATTGCGGAAATGGACCTGCGCGTTATCCATGGCTGGCGCTACACTTTCAGTGACGTTCTGTTCGTCTGCGTTTTCCGGAGGTACGGCCATTTCCACTCCTCAGTCCAGATTTGATATTAATAGTACAAATGCAGGCATCGAAAGCATCATCGTACAGTTTCATACGACGCAGGAGGTGGTAATACTGGGACTATCCCTCTTCGTCCTGGGCTTCGCAATTGGACCGCTGCTATTCGCGCCAATGTCTGAGATATATGGCAGACAAGTACTATACTTTGCTACCTTTGGGGCTTTCGCGTGCTTCAATGCCGGATGTGCAGGCGCGCAGAATATTTGGTCTCTCATCATTCTTCGCTTCTTAGCTGGCTCTTTCGGATCTTCTCCCCTTACAAACGCTGGTGGTGTCATCGCCGACATGTTCTCAGCAAAGGAGAGAGGTCTTGCTATGACCATTTATGCTTCTGCGCCTTTCATGGGTCCTGTTTTGGGTCCTATCATTGGCAGCTTTCTGGGGCAATATGCAGGCTGGGTAAGTTATATCATGTCAGGAGAGGCTGTTCATTGATGGGTAACATGTGTCTTTCTAGCGTTGGGTCGAAGGCTTCATGGCCATATTTTCCTGCGTCCTCTGGATTGGGGCCTCGCTGATAGTCCCCGAAACGTACGCACCTGTGCTATTGAGGCAGCGTGCAAAGAATCTTAGTAAGATGACGGGTACAGTTTACCGCAGTCGCATTGATATCGACCAAGGCCCAATCACTGCTGGGGCAGCTTTCAAGGCCGGTATTTCTCGGCCCTGGCTCCTGCTCTTCCGCGAGCCAATTGTCATTATTCTCAGCATTTACATGGCCATTATTTATGGTACGCTGTACATGCTGTTTGGAGCCTATCCCATAGTCTATCAGCAGCAGCGTGACTGGGGTGAGGGAATTGGTGGCCTGGCATTTATCGGTGTCGCCATTGGCATGCTTTTTGCAATTTCCTACTCAATCTCTTTTGACCACAGGCGATATCAGAAGATTATTGAAGAGCTTGGAGGATTCGCTCCGCCGGAAGCTCGTCTTCACAGTGTTATCGTGGGGGGGTGCGTCTTACCATTTGGACTATTCTGGTTCGCATGGACAAACTCTCCGAGTCTTCCATGGGCCGCGAGCGTCGCTGCTGGTGTACCTTTCGGATTTGGAATGGTGCTGGTCTTCTTGGGCCTCCTAAACTACCTCATCGATGCCTACACAATTTTCGCAGCATCTGTCCTCGCCGCGAGCTCGGTTCTGCGGTCTTGCTTTGGTGCAGCCTTCCCTCTGTTTACTACCCAGATGTATGTTCGTCTTGGTAAGCGTTCGGCCCGATTCATACGCTAGCCGCATCTACTAACCAGTGTAGGTATTCACTGGGCTTCCTCCATTCCCGCCTTCCTTGCCTTGGCTTGCATACCCTTCCCTTTCCTCTTCTATAAGTACGGTGGCCGTATCCGCATGCACTGCAAGTACGCTACGGAGGCTGATACATTCATGAAGAAGTTCCGGAACCTGGCCACCCAAACAGGTAACTCGAAGATAGAAGAGGAGATTGTAGAGGCTGGATGCTCGGTGAAGAGCCTGGAAGAGGCAACTGGCGCTGGTTCTTCTGATATTGACTGCGTCAACACGCAGTAGGTGTTCGCACAAAATCGATCCTAGAGATCTAGTAGCATGTGGGAAGAGCTAGAAGCATTGCGATAAATTAAATGCGTTTTAGCAGACTAGCATTTGGTGTTATAAAGATGCTAGTAGTTTATATATAACATAGGCGCTTTAGAGGATGAACTGTAATAATATTCAATTTCGCAGTGCAAAACTCTCCTGAAGTATGGAGCTAATGAGCAAGAGAGTTGGGATACAAACTCGTTGTGGTGTGAGAACTAGGTGAGAACTCTGCTAACTTAGTCGGGAGGCTGAGGACACTTCTGGGAACCGATGCTCCGTCAGAACCCGCCTACAGTAGGTACAACTTTCTTCGAACATGACGTCTTTAGAAAGTGTGAAGGTTTCAGAGTATAATTGTTGTTCGAAATCTTGTTGCCTCGAGCATTCCACAACAAAGCTACCAGCGCTCTTCGGGACGACTCCTGATTGTGTATATGACTATACCTCCCAAGCGCACTGCATCTAATACCATATGTGGGGAGGTAGAAGAACGGCATGAAGCGGCCCAGAATTATAAGGAAAATGCAAGTAATGATGCTGACATAATGCAAAATTTCCCTCTTCTTGGTGGAAGTCGAGCAAGAACCAACGCGCAGGGGGGCACGAAAAGGCCAAGCATCATAAAGGTGCAGATTCGGATGGACCATCCAAATCCCAGTTTATTACTATTGAGCATCTTCCCCAGGGCAATAGGGAAGATCACGCCTCCGAGGGAGGACCCGGTGATAGTAACGCCCATGGCTGCTCCGCGCTTCTTCTGGAAATACTGCCCCGTTGCCGCCAAGCAGGGCGCCATGCTCATACCCATCGATATTCCCCCAAGAATCCCTCATGCGAGCATGAACTGATAGTATGATTTGCAAACAAGAGCAAGGAATAAGTTCAGCATAGTGAAGCAGCCTCCGCAGAAGTCGATCAGCCCGAAAGAATTCAACAAATAGATGATTTGCGAACTCCTACGGCCGAATGCGAACCCGAAACGTTCTAAACAAGGATGAGACCGGTCTCTTTTGGAAACAATCGAAGGACCATATCACAATAACCTTTACATGTAATGCTGATGGCTCGGAGAAGTTTGTGAGTTGGATTATTAGCAAATCAAAGAATCCACAATGTCCGAAGAATATTAATCGAAAGATGCTACGAATTATATATCGGCACAACAAGTCAAGGTGGATGACGGGCATTACCTGCGAGGAATATCTACGGTGGTTGAACAACAAGATGCGTGGTGAAGGAAGGGAGGTTCTCTTGATATGGACAACTTCTCTGGTCATGAGCTTGGTGTTCATTTGATTGGGGATTTGACAGCTCTCTCGAACGTACGAATCACATGACTTCCTCCGAATACTACGTCTTACCGGCAACCTATGGATCAGGGCATTATCGCGAGTTTTGAGGTTCAATATCGACGACAATGGGTCGCATTTATGCTACGAGAGTACGAGAAGGGCCGAAACCCAAACAATACTGTCACACTCCTTAAAGCTATACAATGGTACCGTGTTGCATAGGAACAAGGGGTTATGCAAGAGACGATTCGAAGATGTTGGATCAAGTTTACGTTGATTAACCCGACTGGGCAAGATCCAATTTCGAGGACAATCAAGCAACTGAACGAGCCGAATTACAAGAGCAAATTGAATCCCTCCCTCCTACTGTTTATTAACCACGAGAGCGAGACAATCGTGGACGATGATCGAGACATATTCGCATCGGTGGTAGAGCGATATAGCACTGACAGGGGGGGTGTTGAGGAGGAGCACTAGGAAGGAGATATTGAGGTTGAAATGGTCTCTGCAGCTAAGGCTGTAGAGGCCTTGGAGACTGTCAAACTTTGGATGTTGCAGCAGAAAGGAGATACGAGTCAAGATATGATGCAAGCTCTCGATCGAATCGGTAAGGAGATTGCACGAATGAAGATATCGACAGTGAAGCAGACGACTCTTAACATCTTCTTTACATGCAGAGACTAGTCTAGCATAAGCAATCTACATGCGTTTTTGAGACCTCGAATTTGAGCGATTTCAGTTGATTTGAGAGCTCTCTTTGTTTTGAGCCCAAGCATCCCCCCATAAGAATACCCCTTCATAAGAATATGAACTTCGGTCCCAAACATATTCTTATAGCGGGTTTTTATTGTAGTACAAAGTCTCAGGATCTAAGTCCGGCATATGATTCCAAACCCATGCAGTTCGTTTTCGAGTACATGGCCAATAAAAATGAGAGCCTACATTAGAAATGGATTGATCTGGTGTTACGTCATAACTTAAATTGGTGCTATTGAGATTAGAAAGCTCATCTGATTCAGTAGGTGCAGACATAATACGTGACAGGCAAAATATATTGCACAATATGGGGGTTAGAAGCTTGAATTCTTCCGGTGGAAATTTGATGTTATACGTGGCCAGAACCCCCATCCCCCCGGCAAATGAACCCTGCCGTACTATAGTATACGTCGTATACGCTATACAGTAAGCCTTACACTGCCGTACACGGCCAGAAGAATAGTTGCACTATAGTATACTATAGTCCAGTAAAATACGACTGTACGTACTATGAATATGGTATACTACTGACAACATTGATGGCACCCGGAACGAAATGTGTTACTCACATCCACAAGACGGCGGTCACACATAGAGAAAGCGGTCTCCGCTGCCACACACGGGATGCTCAAATCAGGAAGGATATTCATTCAAGTAACAGTTATTTTACTCTCAATATAACGTCCTAGCTGCCAATGTCCCTCTACGTGCAGTCCACCTCCGGAGATCCAGCAATTCGCTGCCAAGGCATATATGTGTTCGAATAAGATGTGGAAATGCATGGTCCGTTCGGGTTAGCCATCCTGCACCCAAGAATTCCCTGGCTCTGTAAGAAATATTAATAGTGCCTGACAAAATATGAAGTGTTCAGTGCATACATTCGCAATCGGTAACCTGCCCGACAAGGGGGACCGAATCGGTAGAACAGCTAGTTACGCATTCTTTGCCATTTGTGCATACAAAATGTTCCCCATGAACGACGCAAATTTGCGGATCCTGAACATCACATTGCCCACTCTGAGCAGCAACACAGAGGGCTGCCGAAAGGATGCCAATAGCAAGACTAAAATGCATCTCGAATAAGATAAATTTATCGATATAATTGTCGATTAGATGACGGTTGTGGATAAGATGTAAGATATAAGACAAGGTGATAACCTGAGTGTGTAGATTCAAGCGAAATGTTTCTCTTACACCATGACTATATATCATTACTATGGCAAGGCTAAGTGGGTCTACTATGGGGAAACACCGAGAGGGATGTGAGTCAAGTGCTACTAAGCTTCTGGACTCTTAGCTGTACTAGTACCACCACAGAAAGTAAGTTAGCAACTCGAAAAGGGGAAGGCAGAGCGCTGTCCGCATTGACGGCGTCCTGCAACAGCATGGCAGGAGTACAAGGGTACGAACCCAGCCGGCCGAGACTTCACCAGCAGATGCGAGAATCTCGGATCGAGAGATCGTTGCATAGCAATGATGTGGTAGAACAGCCGAGCGATACCGAAGGAAAATCCTGCTGCTTGGAAGAGTATCCGGTTACCCAGTACCGTACGAGGGTTATGACTGCACAGGTATGCATTACACCTGGCCAACGGATAGAGTTAGAGCGGAGCTAAGCGGATATGGTGGAAGGTAGAAGCAAAAAGGACGTTGATGTCCGGATTGGGGACAAAACGGATTCCCGGTGAGGCCGTGTGGACGTGGAAACCATTGGCTGCATTTTTCCGACAGGCCGCTACCCACGTTAGATGTATAAATACAACTGTCCTATCTCCGGCTGGTTTATGAAGTCACAGTTTGTTTTTCCTCATCAACTCAAGATATATATATCTTGAATCATAACAGACAGCAGCCGACAGGATCTTTGCGACAGGACTATTTACTGAAACCTCAACCTCACAGTAACAAAATGCTCTTCGAAATCACGTCACTAGTCCTATTCAACGTTGCTTATGTTGCCTGTTCTCTGGCTGTCTGGCGATGACGAGGTTCAGGTGCTAGATCCTTCGACTCCCATAACCTTCAAAGGCATCCCTATTGGCACAGTTGAGCTGAGCAGTATTATGGAACCTGGTTCAATCCGTGGCGGTGCTTGGGAATATTTACCGGACCGGAAGAATATCACCGAATCCAGATTGAAGAAGCGTGAACCATCAGCAAGCTTCGTTGCCTCAATCATTCTACAGGAAACCGATGCGAGCGTTAGAGTCCCCATTACTAGTAGTTCTACGGGTATTATGCAGATCGTTGGTCTGACCGATGGAGAGCTTTCTCTCGCAAGCACTATAGATTGGCAATTTTATGCTGAGGCTACTGCAAGTTTGGACTTATTTAATTCTAGGTCGTTTATCACCTTGTCAATATCTCTCATCGGTGACTTGATGAACATATTCTTCAATACTCTTGAGATATTTGTATAATAGAGAGCGTTGCTTAGACAGTAGATAATGTAGTATATAATATAACTTTAGAGTAGCTATTGAAAGAGAGGCAGCTTTCAGGATAACTTATATATACTAATCTAATAATCTAACTTATTAAGAGCTTAACTAAATTGCTACTAGTATTAGTTATATTACTACTACCTTTCTATATTAGAATAAATAACTTAGTATATCTAAAATATCTATATTATAATACTTTTTTCTATATAATTATATATACCTTTATTATTATTATTAATACTCTATTTAGCTATCTAGCTATAGAACTTCTATTAGAAATATTATAAAGTAAACTATACCCTTTAAAGCTAGATAAAACTCTTATATATTAGTCTCTATATATATAAAGTATCTTTATCTAGTCTTTACTATTATTAAGCTAGTCTTACTACTAACTATATAATATTATCTAGAGCTTCTATAGCCCCCTTTCTTCTTTCTTCTTCTTCTAGTTTTAGATTACTATATATCTATAGATTTACTAGAATTTAGAGAGGTAGCTAATAACTAGTAGCTACTTTACTACTATCTTTATATAGACTAGATTTACTATTACTACTATAAAGTTATAGATAGTTTAAAGAGAGTATAATAAAAGAGCTCTTTAAAGCTTCTTTCTTTCTTATTATAGTTCTAGATAATAAAGGACTATATAGACTAGTATTTCCCTTATAATACTATAGTAATAGAGTAGTATATTTACTTCTAGAACCCTTTACTAGAATAGAAATACTTAAAGCTTTATCTTATCTATATAGATCTATATAAAAAGAAAGCTTTTATATTTCTTAAAGCTTTAGTATTTCTAAAGAGCTTTCTTCTCTTTAAATTTAGAGTCTATATCTATTAGTTCTATACTAGATCCTCTTTAGAATCTTATTTATATCTTAATTTTATTTTATTATTATAGTCTTTAGTTTCTCTTTATTATCTTATCTATTATTAGTTTCTCTTTAATATATTATTTATTTATCTACTTTACTTTCTATTCTTTTCCTTTAAATAAAGGTTATAATTATAGTTTTATTAGCTTAATTCTTATCTTTTACTATTAGAGATAGATTACTACTATAGTATAGATATTATATACCTTTTTAGCTATATCTATATATTTAAGCTTTAATTTAAATTCTATAACTCTTTTATTAAAGTATATATAGATTAATAAAGTAACTACTTTAATCTTAAAGTATTAAATCTAAGTTACTTAATATTCTCTAATTACTATATAAAAATAATTAGACTACTTTATATTAAAGTAGCTAGTAATATCTCTAGAATATATCCTTATTTTA